>JAJOZX010000815.1:0-307500 GCA_023014485.1 Bathynomus jamesi
TGAATTCCTCGCTGAACTTACGTTATATGAGACTATTTTCAACAAGTTATCCGTCATGACTGATAGAAAATTTATTATTAATATGATTATTATTATACACAGTACAAATTTCAGGCATTA
The DNA here is from genome assembly GCA_023014485.1 of Bathynomus jamesi. Classification (NCBI taxonomy): domain Eukaryota; kingdom Metazoa; phylum Arthropoda; class Malacostraca; order Isopoda; family Cirolanidae; genus Bathynomus; species Bathynomus jamesi. The sequence continues at coordinate 121 of JAJOZX010000815.1, forward strand.
CCGTTAGGGCGCCTATAATTGTTATTATTATTATTATTATTATTTTGCCTCTTATCAAATCTCCTGGAAAAGTGAATAAACTCCTTAACAATAATACCATCTGGCCACTGACTCATATTGTACGGGTTGAAATGCGAATTTACACCTTTAATTATCACTTTAAATGAGTTATAATGTGGAGATTTTGTGTTCAGGTTATTAAACATTTGTATTACGAAGTAGATCCAAAAAATATTAACTAAATTTATTTAAATTTCATTTATCTAATCTTATGGGAAGCTTATATATTTCAATCCGTTCATATAGTATAATAGGGGACAATCATCATGATCAGCAAATATTATCATTATTATCATGGCTATATATATATATATATATATAAAATTTCAGCTGATTTCAGGCTAGTAAATAAGTTTTATTTCTCTAATAATAATAATAATAATAATAATAATAATAATTGTTATTATTATTATTATTATTATTATTATTATTTCGTAATTAACTATTTATCTTAAATTGTCTTCTTAACCTTTATTATACAGGGTGTCCCAGAATTAACTATCTATTTCAATGAAATCGGACAAATTTTTTAAAAACACTTATTTATGTTTATCATGTTTAATGTGTTAAAAATGTATAAATTTCTAAATTTTTTTTCATAATTTTATTTTCATAATTTTTTCATTATCTGGTCCAATGAAAGACCGTCTGAAGTCATAGAATGGCAAAGAGACTCTCCAAAAGGTAACGTGTGGCTTGGAGTGACCAAATCCAAAATTTATGGCCCATTCTTCTTTGCGGAAGCAACTGTAACAGGTACCGTCTACCTTGATATGCTTCAGCAGTTTCTCGAACCACAGCTTCTTGATGGTGGCATTCTTGATAATGTTGTGTTTCAACAAGAAGCATTAATCTTTTGGCGATAAACCTTTGTTTTTATGAAACCCCATGCAAAGAAATCCAGGGTGTCAAATCCGGAGAACGCGGAGGCCAAGGTCGAGGTCCTCCACGTCCAATCCACCGATTCGGAAGGCGTCTGTTGAGGTATTCTCGAACAATTAGAGCATAATGACATGGTGCTCCATCTTGTTGAAACACAACATTATCAAGAATGCCATCATCAAGAAGCTGTGGTTCGAGAAACTGCTGAAGCATATCAAGGTAGACGGTACCTGTTACAGTTGCTTCCGCAAAGAAGAATGGGCCATAAATTTTGGATTTGGTCATTCCAAGCCACACGTTAACTTTTGGAGAGTCTCTTTGCCATTCTATGACTTCAGACGGTCTTTCATTGGACCAGATAATGAAAAAATTATGAAAATAAAATTATGAAAAAATTTAGAAATTTATACATTTTTAACACATATTAAACATGATAAACATAAATAAAAGTGTGTTTTTAAAAAATTTGTCCGATTTCATTGAAATAGATAGTTAATTCTGGGACACCCTGTACAATAATACGAGTAACCATTGTTGTATTTTTGACATAAAAGGGCGAGGCGATTCCTCAAATTTGTTTTGGCGAAGGAAGATATATATATATATATATAGTAGTGTAAGCCAGGCTTTAAAAGAGACCAGCGTACATACATTTCATATTTCAGAAGTACAAAAGGCAAATTCAGTATTCCTTCATTGCTATAGGCCTATAGTTCAGATGGCTAAACTGTATTAACTGTTATTCAAGGTTATATTATGTCTGTAAAATAAAACTTGAGATATGCTAGCATGAAACTTATGTATCAGTTCATTACTTACACCAAATTCTGCTCAATATAACTTTAAATTAGCTGCATAGGATTTTAAAAGACCACCCGTCATGACTTTTTTAATTGATGAAAGATAATCATGCTGCAAAATTCGTGGTAATAATAAATAAGAAAAAGTAATTTTTAATAAATAACCTTATTCAAAGTTATAAAGGGTCGAAACACGCTAGATGCAGCAATTAATACAAGATAGTTCATTGATAATAATAATATTGGAGGCTTGGAGCCCATTTTACCGTCAATTTTGAATTCATACCGACACCCTTTTAAATCGATATATCACTTCTTCGTTATATATTGCTACAAAGAAAACGGAACATTGTATTTTAATGCTAAACTCTAAAAATCTTATTCAGAGGTTTACGAATAATATAAAAATATTGTACGCAACCAATCTGAAATATTGCAGACCTTTTTTAAGCATATATATAGTCAGTGGTGGGCACCGTTAACCAAAAAGTTAACTTCCATAACGATAATCCGTTAACCCCAATTTTTAACTCCGATAACGATAATCCGATAATTTTACTACAAAGCTAACGGAAGTTAACGATAATCCGTTAACGATAACTATTTCTTTACTAACATTTAAAAAAATCAAGGAAAAAAGCTTTAAAACCCATAGAAAATGTTTATTTATGCAAAATCCAACAATAAATAGGTATTTAACTGTATTTTTATCAAGTTTTGCAACTTTTTTGCTTAATAACTTTTTTTTTTATTTTTAATAAAAAATGTACTGATTACATGTTTTGAAACCCTTGTAACCACTAACCATTAACTAAATTTTAATTTACCAGGGAATTATTATGGCGGGAACTGAAAGGTAAAATTAAATTTTAGGCACATTTATTAAAGACTATGACACAATGTGCTGGTTGCCCTTCAGAAAGACCAACTTCTCAAAGTTAGGCCCAACTGCCAGTCTTGACCTCTTGGGCCTCAGGATGTCCTTGCCGAGAGAGAAGAGCCGTTCCACTGTGGCAGAGGACGGAATTGGCAGACTGAAGTTATGGCGGTTTGAATTCATTCGCGGAGCGGTGATCTTCCGTGAATGACTCCTCGCAGTTAAGGTGTTAACGGACTTTAACAGACTAAATATCGAGTTATCGGAACTTAACTGGTCCGATAACGATAAATGGAAATTAACTTCCGTTAATAGTCCGTTAAAAAAGTTAACTTCGTTAATTAACTGTTATCGGATTAACGCTTTAGTTCCCAACACTGTATATAGTGGTGACCCATTTGGCCCACTGGTTATCCTATAAAAACATGTATTCTATAAAATACACTCGCGTTTTTAGTAGTGATGCACCGGAGGCAGATTTTGGCCAGAGGCCGAAAGGCCGGAACCTCCGGCTTAGTGTTTTTTCCTCCGGCCAATTGATTTATTTCAGTATTTATATATATGTGTGTGTGTGTGTGTGTGTGTGTGTGTGTGTGTGTGTGGGGTCCATCGTCTCATCTATTTAGGGTTTATATATAGTCCTGCTATTTTAAATTATTAAGTCTTTAATAACTTAAACTTTATAAAAGTCGACTTTCTATGCTTTGTGTGTGCTAATTTCTCTAAAAATTCCCATTGGACAGAATACCCTCAGGTTATGAAACTTATGATGTCTTGCTGAATGCTGAGTAAAGTAGCCTATATCAAATCAATTATTAATACAATCACTGATCACTCATAAAATAAATTATTATTACAGTCACTGAGAACCGAAATATTAATACAATCACTGATCACTCATAAAATAAATTATTATTACAGTCATCTGAGAACTGAAATATTCGGATAGGTGCAGAAATGAGGTTTTATAGTTTTATAGAATTAAAATTAAAGTTGTCAGAATTGAGTTTGGTGTACTTGGCAAGTTTAGTGAGACCTCCGGCCGGAGCAGGAGGTTTTCTAAAATGGCCGGAACTCCTGCTCCTGCTCGGAGCTCCGATGCATCACTAGTTTTTAGTACCTTTAATAAGGTGGCTTTTTTTTCATTCCTTTACATCCATGCGTTAGTTTTCATATTTCTGTCATAATTGTGTCCAAATGAATATAGATATATATGTCCTTTTTTAATATGGACCACAACTGGTTACTTTGAAAGGTTGTACGCAATATTCAGATTAATGTATATATATATATATATATATATATATATATATATATATATATATATATATATACTGCCGAACATGCACTGTTTTAATTTGAACTCTCACTAGTTTTCAACATGACAACACTTAATACGTCAGATTTATTATGATGAAGAGGACTAGCAAATGCAAATGAAAATTGACAGATTTTCTTACTTTTTTGATATATTTAATCGTACAAAAAGGAAGAGTATCTTACCTAAAGTGCTTTGCAGCTGATTTTCGCTTATAACTATTACTAGGGGCTTCTCTTATGAGTGTTCAGTCAGCCAACATACTGGGGCTATAATTTCCTTGGTACCGCTTTTCCATGGTTGATATATCCTGATGAAATCTTTCACCATGCCCATCGCTGACAGCGCCCAGGTTTGATGCGAAGAAACCCTGGTGGGAGTGCAGGAACTGCATTTTCAAAGACAAGGCTTGGTAAGCAATAAGCATTTGATCCATCAGGGAAACAGTTTTCTGATTTGTCGCTGCCGAGGAAATTCGTAGCCACCTCTTTAAAAGCTTTCCACGCTGTTCTTTAGCTTCATTCAAAACTCATCAAATGCAGTCTTTCATCACTTCTCTGTTCTGTGGGCGGGCCCACAAAAATGCCTTCTTTGATTTTCGCTTCGTTGATTCAAGGGAACTTCTGTTTTAGATAGAGAAACCCAGGTCCGTCTCTAATCATGGCTTTTACAAAATTTTTCATCAAACCAGGTTTGATATGGAGAGGTGATGAGAACACTTTTGTTGGATCGACTAGGGTTTGATGGGCAACAGTTTTCTGTCCTGAAACCAAATTTTGTCGAAGTGGCCACTCCTGTGCATAATAACTCTCCTTAGTTCTGCTGACCCACTCGCAGAAGAAACAAGAGAACTTTGTGCATCCAAACTGTAAGTGCAATCACTTTCAGAGCACTACAGATATGCCAGGAATGGTTATCATAGTCAATATGTTTCAAAGGTATCTGCATGTTGTTACATGATTCCTTCATATGAATTTTATGTGCAACCGAAGCCGAAGGATAGATATTACCGTTGTACGATAGTACAGCTTTCAAATTCAACTTTGATGAATCGATAAAAAGACTCCATTTCTTAGGATTGTGCTTCTCCACCAGGTCATTGGTGTTTTTGGTGCTGGTAAATCGTCACTATGTGAAAGAGGTCGCACGGCTGACAGTAAATTAGGATATTGAACCGTTCGTTTACTTTTTGAGGAATGTCCACTTATCTTCGTTAAACAAAAGAATCAATCAGTCAAGTGAGCTCTTTTTTCTCTCCATACCATTAGGACCCGCTTTTTTTTTAACTGTGTGTTGGTCTGTGAAGGTTGTGTAATATCATCTTTCGTAAAGTCGAAGTCCGTTATACTTTCCCCTTGTAGTTCTTCAAAGAACGCGTTTCTATCGCATATCAGTTTGTCAGTTTTTGGGATACTGAAAGATGATTCGTACTGAGCTCTTAATATTTCGGATACTTCTGTTAGATCGTCAGATAAAGCAGTCTTCGTTTTTCAAAGGTTCAATAGTGGCATGGTTTTTCGACTTCCTTTTTGCAAAATTATTGAAATACTCTGAGTTAACCTTTATCGCCTCTATAGCGTCGCCTTCTTAGTTTTCTGTATGCTTCTCGATTAGTTCCTGTATGACGCAATCGATACTCTGCAGTTTATCATTTAATATTTTTCTGATGTTGTTATCTTTACAGATACTTAATTTTGCAGTCACTCTTTTTCTCTTTCGGAACAATGACCTCTTTTGTCTCTCAAACCTGCTTCTCTTTCCCCTTTGTTGTATTTTTGGGACGTGTCTTTCCACAATTTCCAGCGTCTTCTCCTCTAGGGTCATTAGCAACTTTTTCGTTGTCTTGGCTTCGAAGATTGATTTCCAATCTATTACTTCCATGCTGGATGCAACATCCTCCCAGTTTATAGCTTTGGAGTGAAAATTAAAAAATTCGAATTTGCTTCTCTCTGTTGTTCGTGTTCTTTCCTGTCCTCTTGCTTTTATATTGTTTGTTATTTCATTAATGTTGTAATCCGATATTATAGTTGGGGATATTTCTACATTATCAATTAGGTTGCTGTTGTTTGTGAACACCAAATCTCTCTCTCTCTCTCTCTCTCTCTCTCTCTCTCTCTCTCCTCTCTCTCTCTCTATATATATATATATATATATATATATATATATATACCTTTCAACCTTCAAATGTTCCGCGCGATGATTCTTCACTTCACGAAGGTCAAGCTTGTCACCCCTCCTCTCGAGTTGACCTGGTGAAGTAGCGAGTTCTTTTCTTGTACTCTCCACCTCACATAGCCAGGTACGCCCGGCTCATCGGGGATTATTCTGAACCAGGAGTCTAATCTTCTTTTGAAGATGTCCGCCGCAACACCACTCGTGTTTCCTAGGTCTTTGGGCAGCTGATTAAACAGTTTTGGTCCTCTCACAACAAAACTATTTTCTTTCAGGAGAAAGGATGTTCCTTATCGAGCTTTTAATTTTGGAACACGACACAGTCTTCCTTTTCTACTTTCCACTGTTGATTGGGGAGTTACAGGGTTCAGAGTAAGATTAGGGACTAGTTTCTCCATTATTTTCCAAGTGTAAATAATGGTGTATCTCTCTCTCCTCCTTTCCAGTGAATATAGGTTTAATTCATGTAACCTTTCCCAGTAATTTAGTTCTTTGTACCCGTTGATCTTGGTTGTGAAGCTTCTCTGAATCCCTTCTACTTTTCTAATGTCTTCTTTTTCATATGGGCATGTTAGGACCGAGCAGTATTCCAATTTGGGTATGATCAGTGTTTTCAGTAGAGGAATCATTATATTCCTATCCCTTCGTTTAAAGGTTCTCAGTATCTGCCCAGTTACTCTCTTTACTCTGTTTACTGCTATCTTATTTTGTACTTCAAATTTCGCATGATTAGTCATTACAACCCCTAAGCCTTTGGCTTTAGAATTTCTCTTAATTTGTTGTCCATCTGGGGTATAATATTCCATAGATTTTAGGTCCTCTCTTTTTCCGTACCGTAACAGCTGAAATTTCTCAGTGTTAAACTTCATATTGTTGTCTTCCGTCCACTTGTAGATTCTGTTCATGTCTGTTTACTGTCTGTTTACTACTGATCTTTGTGTCATCGGCAAAGGATGTTACTGTGCTGTCTCTGGTAACGTCCTCATCCATGTCAGTTAGCATGATTATGAAGAGTAGTGGAGCTAATATTGTTCCTTGTGGTACTGAGCTGAGGACCTCTGATTCTGATGAAGATGCTCCTATATATATATATATATATATATATATATATATATATATATATATATATATATATATATACAGGGTGTCCCAAAAAATGTACTCACTCTTAGACAGCCCTTTACTCATATAATTTTATTTGTTTCAGGCCATACTAACGTGAATATAATGGCAGACGTACGACTAACTTTTGAAGAAAGAAAATTTGTCATAAAGTGCTACTGGAAGTACGAAAACGTCACGGAAGTGCAAAGACAATTTAGAAGACAGTTTCACAGAGATCCACCAACGCGACGCACCATTGCTCGTATCAGAGATAAGTTTGAAGCAGATGGAACTGTTCAGGACGTCCACAAGCAACGTTCTGGAAGACCACGGACATCCACCAGCCCCGCAAGAGAAGAACAACTGCTGGAAACCCTCCTCCGATCCCCAAAGAAATCCATACGACAATCGGCTCGTGAGATAGGAATCCCAAAATCGAGCGTCCATCGCATTTTGAAACGAGTCCATTGGAAAAGTTACATTCCAACATTAATCCACGCTCTCAATGAAGATGATCCTGACCGGAGAGTTGGATTTTGTGAATGGTACCTGGACAAAAGCGCGGAAGATACAGCGTTTCCAGACAAAATTGTCTGGAGCGATGAGGCCTCCTTTAAGTTAAATGGCTCAATTAATCGACATAATTGCACCTACTGGGCTCCTCAAAATCCGCATGTTACTTTGGAACAACATTTGAACTTACCAGGGGTTACAGTGTGTGTGGGATATCAGCATTGGGCATCGTAGGACCATTCTTTTTTGACCAAACTGTCACTGGTGCCGTTTACCTAAACTTACTGCAGGAATCCGTCGGTCCATGCATTGAAGAGATGTTTGGTGACGAAGAGAGTTACTTCCAGCAAGATGGAGCACCTCCCCACTACCATCGTGATGTAAGGGCCTATCTCGATGCAACTCATCCGAACACATGGATTGGGCGCAGAGGTTGCGTTGAATTCCCTGCACGTTCACCAGACCTCACACCAATGGACTTTTTTTTATGGGGATATGTGAAAGATAAGGTTTACGCCGCAAAACCTGCGACAGTCGATGAGTTGAAAGAGGAAATTGAAAGACAATGTCTCGCAATTCCAAATGAAATGATTCGTAATGTTATCGAATCCATTGGTCCGCGTTATCAGCTGTGTCTGGAAAATGGTGGTCATCAGTTTGAACATTTGCGAACACGCAGGAATGAGTAGACTAGACTAGGGGGAAAAGACTAAACTTTTCTTTAATTTCATTTAATTTTCTTTAATTTAATGTAATGTTCTTTAATTTAACCTATTAGACTTGTATCTATGTCAATAAACACTGCATTTATTGTCATTCAAAGTGTGAGTACATTTTTTTGGGACACCCTGTATATATATATATATATTTAAGCAGAAAGCCACAGACAAGAAGGAAAGAAACATCCATCAAGTTGGAAAGGGACTATATTTTGTATATTGCAACGTTTCAAGCACAAACTATGCTCATCCTCAGGCAAAAATTCTAAAAAGTTAAAAAAATAATATTAAAAGCCATAATGACATTAACAAAATAAAATAGGGAAAAAATCCACAAGTATTAAAAACAAAGTCACTAAAAATTCTAGAAAGTTACAATTAAAAACCATAATGACTATTATAAAACAAAAGCGAACAATTAACAAGCTTTAAAACAATGAAAGTGACACTAAAAACGAACAATGAATAACAACTATAAAATACAAAATGTAAAACTCAAAAAACTAAAAATTCACAGGCTATCTTTTAAAACACTAAAAAATTAAAAACCCACACTAAAAGGAACACACCTTAAATCTAAGCAGCACAGATTCCGAGGCAAAACTAAAAAAACAGAAGCATCTAAAACCAAGTAAAGGTTGGTTGTTCAAGATGTTCAGTTTAGACGGAGGGGAACGGATGAAATATCAGAGTTAAGCGAAGGGGAGAGTGTTTTAATATACAGGGATTCTAAAAGTCTTAACGTTTGCTCACACGGAGCGGAATCTAAAATGTTAAAATTAGCTAAAGTTATATCGACTTTGCATAGAACAACATGGCTGCGTATAGCTGAAGCTTCTTTAGTTTTCAAAGGTTTGTCAGTTCTATGGCTTATGCCCATATGGGCACAGAAACGCGACTCGAGGCTCCGCACAGTGCTACCAATATAGCTCCGATCACATCGGGGACACTTGAATTCATAAACGACAGCACTGCGCAGAGCATCCGATACACGGTCTTTAACATTAAAATATGAGCCAATAGAACGACGGTTAACAAATACTAGTTTAAAATCTATTTGACAATAAAATTTACTAAGAAGTGGCAGAAGGTTATTACGGCAATAGGAATTCAGATATCCCATTTCTGGGAGCACAAGATAATATACATTTTTAGGAACTTTAAAATTATACTTTTTAGGTTTGTAAATGTTAGCTAGAAATCTATTGATAGCGTTTTCTACAATCTGCAAAGGATAGCCATTATTCACAAAATATTTTCTTAAAAAAACAAATTCATTATGCAGACATTGATAGTTGGAACATAAATTATACGCTCGGTTAAGTAGGGTGTTTACAGAACTGACAAACCTTTCAAAACTAAAGAAGCTTCAGCTATACGCAGCCATGTTGTTCTATGCAAAGTCGATATAACTTTAGCTAATTTTAACATTTTAGATTCCGCTCCGTGTGAGCAAACGTTAAGACTTTTAGAATCCCTGTATATTAAAACACTCTCCCCTTCGCTTAACTCTGATATTTCATCCGTTCCCCTCCGTCTAAACTGAACATCTTGAACAACCAACCTTTACTTGGTTTTAGATGCTTCTGTTTTTTTAGTTTTGCCTCGGAATCTGTGCTGCTTAGACTTAAGGTGTGTTCCTTTTAGTGTGGGTTTTTAATTTTTTAGTGTTTTAAAAGATATCCTGTGAATTTTTAGTTTTTTGAGTTTTACATTTTGTATTTTATAGTTGTTATTCATTGTTCGTTTTTAGTGTCACTTTCATTGTTTTAAAGCTTGTTAATTGTTCGCTTTTGTTTTATAATAGTCATTATGGTTTTTAATTGTAACTTTCTAGAATTTTTAGTGACTTTGTTTTTAATACTTGTGGATTTTTTCCCTATTTTATTTTGTTAATGTCATTATGGCTTTTAATATTATGTTTTTAACTTTTTAGAATTTTTGCCTGAGGATGAGCATAGTTTGTGCTTGAAACGTTGCAATATACAAAATATAGTCCCTTTCCAACTTGATGGATGTTTCTTTCCTTCTTGTCTGTGGCTTTCTGCTTAAATTGAAATTGAAGCTTGCCAGAAGCGGCCTTCACCAATATATATATATATAATATATATATATATATATATAATATATATTCACACACTGCATGTTATGAGGTATATATGCAGTATACTTAAAAAAAATATATATATATACGCACACTGCAAGTAGTGTAGTGTCCCTCAATTATAGGACTGGCAGGGGATCTATTCATCACTGAAGGAAAATAGCTTGGATGTCAGGGGCCAAGACTTTTTAACCAGCTTCCAAAGAACCCCAGGAGCTTCACAGCGGGCAAAGTTGAAGTCTTTAAAAGAAGACTAGATGCCTGGCTCAGGACGGTACCAGATGAGTCGGCTGTACCTGGATATGCGCAGCAGAGAATGCAAGAGAACAAATCGCTCATTCACCAGGCCTAGTGGCCTGTGTGTGAAGAGAGACCAACTGTGTGTAAAGAGAGACCAACGCAGGGAGCTGCTACGAGGTTGCGATATATATATATATATATATATATATATATATGTTAAACACAGACCGTGCATGGAACAAGGAACTCTTCTGGGAAAATTAAATCCACTATAGTCCGAATAAGTAATGGTAAATGACAAATACCATAGTTTTTCTTTTTCATGATGCTAGCCCGACGTGGGCAACGGGTCTCTCGCAAAGAGGTCCCATAAATATAGCTTCCCTCACCAGCTATCTGCAAAGCAGACAGGATCCAGCTTTGGGACATGGATCTAGGGTTTAAAGCAAGCCTAGTCCCACTACATTCAGAACCTCTATATACAGGGTGGGCGGAAAGTAGCTCCCTATTTTGGATTGGTAAAAAAATACGTATATTATCCATTTATTTCAGAAGAAATAATATGAAAAGGTAGGCATACATGGTAGGTTTTTTCTAAAATTCAATGTGGGCTCCAACTCTTTCCACCAGCTTCTGGAGCCGCCCAGGAATGGCGTCCACTGACTTTAGCAGGAACTCCGGCGGGATGGAGGACATGACTTCCCGAATTCGGTCCTCCAGTTCTTCCAATGTCCTCGGTTTGGTGCGGTAGACTTCTTCCTTTACCCACCCCCAAAGAAAGAAGTCGCACGGTGTCAAGTCGGGGCTCCTGGCTGGCCATTGATGTGGACCACGTAAGTAAAAGACTCGTTGCATTCACGTCGGATTGAATAAATCAAAGAAAAAGGGGTAACTATTGTATTTTTAGCCAAAAAAACCAAAACTTAAACCTCAACCGGGACATTGAGCGTCCACTTTTCAAGGCACGTAACACGTCCATTTAATATACACAAACTCAGAATGGTCCCCTGAGAAACTTATATGTTAAACACAGACCGTGCATGGAACAAGGAACTCTTCTGGGAAAATTAAATCCACTATAGTCCGAATAAGTAATGGTAAATTACAAATACCATAGTTTTTCTTTTTCATGATGCTAGCCCGACGTGGGCAACGGGTCTCATGAAAAAGAAAAACTATGGTATTTGTCATTTACCATTACTTATTCGGACTATAGTGGATTTAATTTTCCCAGAAGAGTTCCTTGTTCCATGCACGGTCTGTGTTTAACATAAGTTTCTCAGGGGACCATTCTGAGTTTGTGTATATATATATATATATATATATATATATATATACAGGGCGTCCCAAAAAAATGTATACACACTTTAAATAATTATAAAGGCAGTGTTTATTAAAATACATTTCATTTTCAAAATGTAATAGAATCTACAGACATTATTTAATTGTTTTGTCAACGCCTGTTTTCAAACTGACGTCCGTTCTGGTCCAGGCACTGCTGATAACGCGAAGCAATGGAATCGCAAACATCACGAAACATTTCGTTTGGTATTTGTGTGCATTCTCGTTCAATGGCTGCTCTCAATTCAGCGACTGTTGCAGGTTTTATAGCGTAGACTTTGTCTTTTAAGTATCCCCATAAAAAAAAGTCTAGTGGTGTGAGGTCTGGTGAACGCGGAGGGTATTCTACGAAACCCCTTCGTCCAATCCACATCCACATCGTGCCAAGTACCACTCGCAATACTCCACTCTTCGGTCCGGATCATCTTCATTAATAGCATGGACTAATCTTGGAATGTAACTTTTCCATTGACAGCGCTTCAAAATGCGTTGGACAGACGATTCTGAAATTCCTACCTCACGACTCGCTTGCCGCACAGATTTTCTTGGACTTTGGTGATACGTTTCCAGTACTCTTTCTTGCTTTGTGGGGCTTGTCGATGTCCGTGGTCTTCCGGAACGCTTCTTGTGGACATTCTGAACAGTTCCATCGGCTTCAAACTTATCTCTAATTCGAGTGATGGTAAGTCGCGTTGGTGGATCTGTTTGAAACTCCCTCCTAAACTGTCTTTGCACTTCAACTGCGTTTTCACACTTCCAGTAGCATTTTAGAATGAATTTCCTTTGTTCAAAGCTTAGTCTGACTGCCATTATTAATTCTAATGGGTTTAACTTGGAAAGAAAGAAACACCAATTGAGCTATCAGCTGTTAAAGTGTGTATACATTTTTTTGGGACGCCCTATATAATTTTATATATGTAGAAGCAATAAAGGAAAATTCAAAATGCTTTTATAGCTATGCGAAAAGGAAAACAAAAACTATGGGGCTATCGGGCCCTTATGGAAGAGAAATAATGAACTAACTGACGATCTAAAAGAAATATCTGAAAAACTGAGAGCTCAGTATGAAGCAGTTTTCAGTACCCCAAAAAGTGACAAAGTGATACCCGACATAGATGCATTCTTTGAAGAAAAATTACAAGGAGAGTGATTTTTCAGCTGATCTTTGTATCGTCTGCAAAGGATGTTACTATACTGTAGCTGTTTACTCCGCTGTCTCTGTCTGTTATCATGATAATGAACAGGAGTGGGGCCCCAGTACTGTACCTTGTGGTACTGAGCTGCCTCCTTCCGATTCTGATGATGATATACCTTGAATTTTGACGACCTGTAGACGTTCTCTGAGGAAGTTGTATATCCATTTTTCCACTTTGCCTGTTATACCCATATATTTCATTTTATGTGCTCTTATACCATGATCACATTTGTCGAAAACTTTAGCAAAATCCTTTAGCCTTTCAGTGCATCTAGGATATTGTTATAGTGCTCTACTAGTTATGATAGGCATAATCTACCTGATCGGAATCCGTGCTGATTTTCGTTGAATCTTTCCAGTGTCTCCAAGAAATCGTAGATTTTCTCTCTAATTATTCTTTCAAATACTTTGGTGAGGTGGGACGTCAATGACACTGGTATTTAGTTCTTTGCTTGAGATCTATCCCCTCCTTTATATATAGGGAAAATGTTTGCGCTTTCCAAGATGCTCGGTATTTCCCCAATGTTTAGGGATCTTCTTCATATCCAGTATAAAGGTGTAGCTATTTAATTTTTACAATTTTTAATTAATAATGCGTTCCAATTGTCCGGACCTGCAACTGAATGTGGTTTCATTTGTCCTATAGCTAGCGAGAGCTATAGGACAAATGAAACCACATTCAGTTGCAGGTCCGGACAATTGGAACGCATTATTAATTAAAAATTGTAAAAATTAAATAGCTACACCTTTATACTGGATATGGAGAAGATCCCTAAACATTGGGGAAATACCGAGCATCTTGGAAAACGCAAACATTGTCCCTATATATAAAGGAGGGGATAGATCTCAAGCAAAGAACTAAATACCAGTGTCATTGACGTCTCACCTCACCAAAGTATTTGAAAGAATAATTAGAGAGAAAATCTACGATTTCTTGGAGACACTGGAAAGATTCAACGAAAATCAGCACGGATTCCGATCAGGTAGATTATGCCTATCATAACTAGTAGAGCACTATAACAATATCCTAGATGCACTGAAAGGCTAAAGGATTTTGCTAAAGTTTTCGACAAATGTGATCATGGTATAAGAGCACATAAAATGAAATATATGGGTATAACAGGCAAAGTGGAAAAATGGATATACAACTTCCTCAGAGAACGTCTACAGGTCGTCAAAATTCAAGGTATATCATCATCAGAATCGGAAGGAGGCAGCTCAGTACCACAAGGTACAGTACTGGTGCCCCACTCCTGTTCATTATCATGATAACAGACAGAGACAGCGGAGTAAACAGCTACAGTATAGTAACATCCTTTGCAGACGATACAAAGATCAGCTGAAAAATCAACGATGCAAATGAAGTGGAGGCCTTGCAGAGGGACACGAACAAAATATACAAATGGTCAGAAGACAACATGACATTTAACACCGAGAAATTTCAGCTCTTGAGATATGGCAGAAATGAGGAACTTAAACAGACTGCAAATTATGCTTCAGATAGACAGGAAATTCAGAGAAGCACGAAAGCGATCGATCTGGAGGTAATAATGGCCGATGATGCGAAATTCGAAACACAAAATTAGATAACGATAAATAAAGCAAAATGAGTCGCGGGACAGGTACTAAGAACGTTCAAAAGAAGGGACAGGTCAGTAATGATTCCGCTGCTAAAGACACTGATTATACCAAAACTTGAATACAGCTCAGTCTTGACGTCCCCATATAAAAAGGACGAAACTAATAGAGTAGAAGAAACTCAGAGATATTTCACATCAGAGATTGATGGTTGCAAAAAGCTTAACTACTGGGAAAGACTACATAAACTAAATCTGTACTCCCTGGAAAGAAGAAGATAGAGGTACACCATAATCTACATATGGAGAATGATCGAAAAACTGATACCAAACCTTAAACTAAACCCAATTACCATTCAAACAAAATTGGAAAATAGGAAATTCAGGATGTGTAGCGTTCCCAAATTAAAGGCCCGGCAGGGGATCTATTCATCATTGAAGGAAAATAGCTTGGTTGTTAGGGGGCCAAGAATTTTCAACCAGCTTCCAAAGCCTTACCAAGCCTTTTCAACCCTTACCAGCTCTTAAGTGACTAAGAGCTGGTAAGGGTTAGAATTTGAAAACACATATGAGCGTGTAACGGCATTATGAAATGAAGTTAATTCATTTCCTAACTACGGTCTAAAGATGTCCCCTAAAAGTTATATTTTCTTACATTCTGTTTCAGAGTTAGATAAATGTTCTCAGAAGCAGCGAGGTGTTATTCAAATTATTTATGTTAATGAACTTCCTGATGATTAGATATTCTGCATTGTATATTTTGTACCAAAATATAAATTTTCCCCATGTCATATCTCTGAGCTTAGCCTATAATGGGGTTTGATGAAACCTTCATATCGGATTTTTGTTCGTAATTAGAAGTGGTTATAATACCCGTAGCTAAAAGTAAAAAATCTGGAAAATATTTGTGGAGTCTTCATGGAAAATTTCGATATCGTAAAGTCAAACCCAAGATCATTCTGCCTGAAGGCGAAACTGGCAGTTCTGGCTTTTGTTTGTTAGTGCTCTCTCTCTCTCTCTCTCTCTCTCTCTCTCTCTCTCTCTCTCTCTATATATATATATATATATATAATATATATATGATACACACAGGCCGTGCATGGAACAAGGAACTCTTCTGGGAAAATTAAATCCACTATAGTCCGAATAAGTAGTGGTAAACCCTCACCAGCTATGTGCAAAGCAGATAGGATCCAGCTTTGGGACAGGATCTAGGGGTTACAGCTACACCTAGCCTACTATATCCAGAACCTCAATATAAGCAAAGAATCATTGCATTCGCGTCGGATTGAATATATCAAAGAAAAAGGGGTAGCTATTGTATTTAGCTAAAAACCAAAATTTAAACCTCAACTGGCAAAATTGAGCGTCCACTTTTCAAGGCACATAAGTTGACATAACATGTCCGTTTCATGATGGGATTGAACTCAGAATGGTCCCCTGAGGTTTTTTCATGATACACACATCTGGTGTGTGTAAATCCATTCGATGCGAATCCATCCAACGCGAATGCAGCGAGTCTTTTGCTTATATTGAGGTTCTGGATATAGTAGGCTAGGTGCAGCTGTAACCCCTAGATCCTCTCCTAAAGCTGGATTTTATCTGCTTTGCAGATAGCTGGTGAGGGAAGCTATATTTTTGGGGCCTCTTTGCGAGTGACCCGTTGCCCACATCGGGCTAACATCATGAAAAATTAAAAACTGTAGTGTTTGTCATTTACCATTACTTATTCGGACTATAATGGATTTAATTTTCCCAGAAGTGTTCCTTGTTCCATGCACGGTCTGTGTGTATCATGAAAAAACTTCAGGGGACCATTCTGAGTTTAATCTCATTATACGAGTATATATATATATATATATATAATATATATATATATATACACTTTCCCTTTCATCCTTTCAAATGTTTCGTATAATGATTCCTCATTTCACGAAGGTCAAGCTTGTCGTCCATCCTCCCGAGATGGCCATCCCACATAGCCAGGTACTCCCGGCTCATCTGGGTTTGTTCTGAGCCAGGCGTCTAATCTTCTTTTGAAGATATCCTTCACAACACCATTCGTGTTCCTTGACTCCTTGGGCATCTGGTTAAACAGTCTTGGTCCTCTTATAACAAGACTATTTTCCTTCAGGATTGGGGATGTTCCCTGACAAGCCTTTAATTTGGGAAACGACACAGTCTTCCTTTTCTACTTTCCACTGTTGTTTGGTGGGTTATGGGTTCAGAGTCAGATTAGGGGCTAGTTTCTCCATTATTTTTCAAGTGTAAATAAAGATGTATCTCTCTTTCCAGTGAATATATAGGGTGTCCATAAATTATTCACCCCATTATAAGCCCTAATAAATTCGTTATTATAGGAGCTATCTTAAAACGGTTTGCGGCAATTAATAACACAACTCAAGAATTTTTTTCTTTATTTCGCAGAACATCCACTAAGGGCACAATGGCGACAGTGAAGGAGAAAGCAATGTGTGTACTGTGGATGTGGGAAACCAAATCTCTAATTACTATACAGAGACGTTTTCGGGAGGAATATCAGAAAACTCCACCAACAAAGCAATCACTCAAGCGATGGCTGAAACAATTTCAAGAAACTGGCAGTGTGCTATATCAGAAAGGAGCTGGTAGGCCTAGTGCAGTGATGGCGAACCTTTTTATCCAAGTGTGCCAAAATTCGTGTTTTTCAAATAATGATATTGTTGGCGTGTCACTTGCATACATGCATTTTAAATTTAACTACAAAATCATAGATAGCTGACTTATTAATCGAAAGTACTAGGGCGTAGACGATTTATTGCAGTTTTTCATCAGAATACCAAACATTTTCAACATCCATCGCATGTCACCTGAAACCCTGCGGCGTGTCACTGCTGACACGCGTGTCATAGGTTCGCCATCACTGGGCCCTAGTGTGTCTGAAGATAAGATAGCAGGAATTCAGGAGGCATTTATCCGAAGTCCTACAAAATCCATCTGCCGAGCAAGCCGAGAACTGCAAATACCGCGTTCAACAGTGCATAAGTGGTTCACAAGAGGTTGAAAGTTTATGCCTACAAATTGCAAACCTTGCAGAAACTTCTACCAAATGAGAAACCCAAACGGGTACAGTTTGCTGTTGACATTCTTGACCGTATTGATGAAGATGAGCATTTTTTGAACAATGTCGTTTTCAGTGATGAAGCGACATTCCATCTGTCTGGTAAAGTCAACAGACACAATTGCCGTATATGGGGATCAGAAAATCCACTTGAATTTATTGAACACGAACGCAACAGTCCCAAGACAAACGTTTGGTGTGCTCTCTCCCATAACCGTGTGAGTGGACCATTTTTCTTCCATGAGAACACTGTGAAGGCTACAAATTATCTAGATATGCTTGAATGGTATGCTGCACCTCAGCTTGAGGATATGCAGCCCCGTGTGTTCTTTCAGTAAGATGGGGCACCGCCACACTGGGGATTAGAAGTGCGGAGGTTTCTCAATGAAAAGTTCCCTTCTCGTTGGATCGGGCGAGATGGCCCTATTCCATGGCCTCCTCGTTCCCCGGATATCACGCCTCTGGATTTCTTTTTATGGGGCTACACAAAGGACAGAGTGTATGCAAAGAAGGTTAATAACATCACAGAATTAAGACACCGAATTGAAGAGACATTAGCTTCCATCATGCAAGACATGCTTCTTAATGTTTGGAACGAAATCATCTATCGCCTTGATGTTCTGCGTGCTACCAATGGGGCTCACGTGGAGGTTTACTGAATTAAAACAAAAATTTCTTGAGTTGTGTTATTAATTGCCGCAAACGGTTTTAAGATAGCTCCAATAATAACGAATTTATTAAGGCTTATAATGGGGTGAATAATTTCTGGACACCCTGTAGGTTTAATTCCTTTCCCAGTAATTTAGTTCTTTGCATCCATTAATCTTGGCTGTGAAGCTTCTCTGAACCCCTTCTAGTTGTCTAATGTGTTCTTTTTTATGTGGACATGTTAGGACCGAACAGTACCCCAACTTGGATATGATCGGTGTTTTCAATAGAGTAATCATTATATTCCTATCCCTTCGTTTAAAGGCTCTCAGTATCTGCCCAGTTATTCTTTTGTTCTGTTTACTGCTATCTTATTTTGTTTCAAATTTCGTGTATACATACATATAATATATATATATATATATGTTCACCACCACCTTGGGCTTTCCTCCCATTTCACCGACATCCCTTTCACCGACATATCTTACAACTTTTCTCTCCTACATGACCTAGAGTCATGTAGGAGATCGCTTTGGAAATAGGCCCAACATTCTGGATTTATTTCTTACCACTCATCCTTCTTACTCTGTGAAACTTTTGTCTCCGTTGGGCACCACCGATCACAATCTTATATCCGTTTCCTGTCCTATCGCTCCAATACGGCTTCTGGATCCCCCTAAGAGGGGATGTCCTTAGGAAGTACTTCTGTGATTTCCCATGGAATGATTACTGCATCCGTGACCGGGGCTCTCCGGCCTTCACCGGAGAGAGGCCCACTGTTCCTTCAAGGCTCAGGTCGATTATACACGAAGTCTATCATCAAGTAAAGCCCTCTACAATTTCATCCTGCAAGAAACAACATCACTGCTGCGGGTGTTTCGGTTGGCCCCCTTTTCAACAAGTCTCTATCGGCCCTCAACACTCATCCTTTCGCCGGTAAGGCCAGTCCTCCTGCAGAAGCAATACTTCGAAGCTCAGGTCCGTAAACCTTCTAGTAGGCTACAAACCACAAGCCTACCTTTGCCTTCATGTTAAACATTTCCCGCGTAGCCCACACAGTGTAACCGCAGCCTCGCGAATAGGCTATACCCAAAAGTGTACTCGAGGCGGCAAGCACCCGGCAAACTAACTCTCTCATTACGACTGCGGTAGGCCTGTACAATTATTTTACCGTATTCAATTATCTTACTGTATTTGTATCCGTTGTTTATTTGCTCATTTATGCATTTCATTTTCACTGACCTAATCCATTTACTGTACCGTACCGTACGTTCATTACTTATTCTGTGTTCACCTCTGCATATCTCATTAGCCTACCTGAATTCGTGTACTTACTTAGCAATTAGACTGTATAACCATTCCTTATTGCTAATACTCAGTCACCTTTGCATAGTATAAATGCCGTTATATAATTGTTGATTACTATAACTCTCGTTATTGAATTGTCAATCACTGTGAACAAATAATTGATTTATTTTCCTAATTAAACACAAAACAACAAAGTAATTTCTCTCTTTTAGTAAATATTTTGTTTGGGCTGTAGGCCCAAGCTGGTGACCCCTAATTATTAATTTCAATTTTATTAAGTAATTATAGTAAGCCTACTTTCTTAGCCACATCAAATCGGTGATCAGTAGGCCACTATATATATATATATATATATATATAAAATTAGCTATGATAATAATGATAATATTTGCTGATCATGATGATTGTCCCCTACTATACTATACGAACAGATTGAAATATATAAGCTTCCCCTAAGATTAGATAAATTTAAATGAATTTAGTTAATATTTTCTGGATCTATTTCGTAATACAAATATTAGACCAATTAAAAATTTGTTTATGAGTTAATTGTATTTATTCTAATCTTATTTTGTTTGGTATCGGTATTAATATATTAAACTGAGACGATGAATCTAAACAAAGTTGGCAAAAAGTTATTTTCTGAGCCCTTACACGTCTTCGAATAGGTCAATTAGGTAAAGTAGGTTGTCTGTTATGGAATTTTATGTTAAGGTTTTTCCTATTTAAGCCAAAATAATCTCTAATATTCAAATTGCAAAATTCGTTTGTCAAAATCATGTTGTCATAAGGCCACAGTCGGCGTTAAAGAAATCTTTGCTATTTGTCAGACACTACAGTTCTTATATTTATAGTATATACACGTTGTTTTCATTTACTAGTATATATATATATATATATATATATATATATATATATATATATCAGACATGGGGCTGAGGCCTGGCCTCGGGGGATATTTCACAGGCTTCGGCCTCACTCCTCAAAAGTTGTCTTGGCCTCGGCCTCAGCCTCGAGGCCATTTAAAAAGTGGAAAGGCCTCGTCACTTTCGTGAGGCTTTAGGGAATCCTGGTTTGTTTTGTTCTGTAATTTTCAACCCCCGGTAGCATTGGGGTAGAGATTCTTCAGGTGGGCGCGCTCTGAATGGATATTCTTCAGGTGAGGACCATGACCTGACATGTGACCGTATATGACGGCATACTTTGATAAATATTATCCAGACAGGTGACTAGTCAGACGGCAGTCTTTGATAAATACTATTCAGTTAGCTGACCAACGGATTAGTGACAGGTCACTCTGACGTTAGGTACATAAATATTATATATGTTTCGGTATATAAATATTATTCAGTCAGTCAGCAGTAGACCAATTAACTAAATATAGCAAAACTAGCGTGGGAAAGCAATTTATCAGTTGGTCATCAGTTGAACTGAGCTCATATAATGTGTTTGTGTTATTTATGTGTATAAGCTATTGTACTGTATCTATTTCTGTAACAAAAAATAGGTCAAACTAGAGAAGAATACCACCTGGTATACTGATAACTAGTTACTAGCGTCGATAATTTTGTTCTTCGCCCGTCGTAAATTGTAACATATAAACTTCTAAATAATATGATTTGAAATGAATATACAGGGTGTACATAAAGTCAGGATCTATTTTTGTGAAGCACTTGGAAATTATATGGAATTCAATCATAAAATGATAAAGTGGTAACATTTATTAAGTAATTAAGAGTAGGATTCGACGTGACGCCCATCAGTATCCCTGCACAGCTCAAATCGTTCCGCAGCATTTCTAAACACATTCTGGAGCATTTGCGGGGTTATGTTATCTGCAGCAGTTCGTATACGTGTACGTAAGTTTTCAAGACTCGTAATCCTCGTCTGATAGACGTGCGATTTGATAAAGCCCCATGCAAAGAAATCTAAAGGGGTTAAATCTGGTGATCTCGCTGGCCAAGGTCTTTTGTTGCTTCCGCGTCCGATCCAGCGATTTGGAAAACGTCCATTTAGATAATCCTGAACAATTTTGGCATAGTGACAAGGAGCACCATCATGTTGATAGCCGACGGGGATAGGATTGTTAGTACCGTCGTCTATCAACATGATGGTGCTCCTTGTCACTATGCCAAAATTGTTCAGGATTATCTAAAGGGACGTTTTCCAAATCGCTGGATCGGACGCGGAAGCAACAGACCTTGGCCAGCGAGATCACCAGATTCAACCCCTTTAGATTTCTTTGCATGGGGCTTTATCAAATCGCACGTCTATCAGACGAAGATTACGAGTCTTGAAAACTTACGTACACGTGTACGAACTGCTGCAGATAACATAACCCCGCAAATGCTCCAGAATGTGTTTAGAAATGCTGTGGAACGATTTGAGCTGTGCAGGGATACTGATGGGCGTCACGTCGAATCCTACTCTTAATTATTTAATAAATGTTACCACTTTATCATTTTATGATTGAATTCCATATAATTTCCAAGTGCTTCACAAAAATAGATCCTGACTTTATGTACACCCTGTATAATATCGGATACAAAAAATAATTTTGCTAATATCGGCATTATAACTGAGATGTAAATTGTTATATTGTTTGCAAATAATTTTTTCGGTCTTTTTCATTTACTTTAATAATATAAAGTATTATACATATAACTTTGAAAATGTCTGATAATGGATAATATCAGGTGCAAATATATTCTTAATATTATCGTTATTACATTATTATCGTATATATAATTATATAGTAATGGTATAGTATAAACTTCATACCTATACAATTGGCCTACCGTACATCAGAAACATCTTTCACATACAGTATAAGCTACAATTACATTAATGATCTTTGGTAGACTTTAAGAACACAGTTTCTTATTGTCAAGATACATAAAAATGCAAAACTTAAAAAGAATAAGGCATCTCAAAATGTAACTCTGTTTACAATGCTCGCTGGAGTCGCTAATAATTGTAGCCATTCAGAAATTAATCGATCAACACTCAGTGAGTTAGTACAATCTTGAAATATTTTGCTAGATCATCTTCACATCATAACTTTCCATATTATCATAAATACTTGAAATATTGCGGGTATATTAAAATGAGAAATAAGAACTGCATGAAATGAGAAATAAAAAGTTATTGGGCTAATGTATGGTGCCCAGGAAATCTTCTGGCAACTGTGTCTGACTGTGTGACCCGGCAAGTGTAAACACACAGCGTGTCGGTGTTGTGGTGTGGCCGTGTGTGCTTAATGCTTAATAATTCCCTTTTATTAGGTAAGTGAAGTGAGCTACGTTTTTGTTTATTAGTTTCGAGTAGAATCTTGCTTTTCCTTATGGATTCCAAAAACAGAAGAGATACAGGCTTGTGTGAGGCTACTGTAGGTTACCTTTGGAAGAGCTTTAGGCCTAGGCTAGGGTAGATTGTTGAGCCTTCCCAAAGTATGGAGGAGCTTATTCGTAAAAGATTTCGAAGTGAGTATCTGCATTCAGAGGTGCAAATACCGCATTCGTTATTTGCAACCGAATATCACACCTTTGGGTGCAAGATCATGTGAGGCTTCCCATAAAAAGGGGTCGGCCTCGGCCTCAAGGCCTTTGAAAAATGTATGTCCTCGGCCTCGTAGATTTCTGAAGGCCTCGGCCTCGTCCCCATGCCTGATATATATTTATATATATCAGCAGAAACCTGATGCTCCAGAAACGCAGCTTCTGCACGAACGCTTCCAGAAAGATAAACTAACGGGACCCCCGAAACCGGACACGGTGGAACGCTGTGTAAGAAAAGCCATGAAATTTTTTTCCTACTCAACTCAACATCTCGTCAGGGAATGTTTGTTTGTTTGTTTTTTAAATTTATCTTATGAAAGAAATCTCATAAAGTAACCCAAGGAGGAAATTCTCAAATTTCTCCAGTCTGCTTGTTTTCTTGTTTTTGTTTTCCTTTTTTTGTTTTTTCGTTTTTGTTTGTTTTTGTTTGTTTTTGGTTTAAACCTCCCTCATGAAAGACCGTGAAGCCTCATAAAGGAAGGAGAAGAATGCGAGGAGGAAATTCTCAAATTTATCCATTCTGCTTGTTTTCTTGTTTTTGTTTTCCTCTTTTTTGCTTTTTTGTTTTTGTTTTGTTTTTGTTTTGTTTTTGTTTGTTTTTGTTTTTAAATATCTCTCATGAAAGACCGTGAAACCTCATAAAGGACCCCAAGCAGGAGGGGGACCTCTGATGAAGGATGTTGAGGAACCTGAGGGGGAAATTCTCAAATTGATCCAATTTCGTCTCCCTTTTTTCCATCATACTACTGATTTCATGTAAGGTTAAGTTGGGATATTTTCGTTAAAACTAACGAAAATATCACGACTCAACCTAACCAATCGTCAAGGGCGTACAGTTGACCTAACCGGGCATTCAATTAACCTAGTTAGATAGAAAATTTATGATTTCTTGGAGACACGGGAAAGATTCAACGAAAACCAGCACGGATTCCGATCAGGTAGATCATGCCTATCACGACTAATAGAACACTACAACAATATCCTAGATACACTGGAAGGCAATGACAACTACGATGTCATATACACAGATTTTGCTAAAGCTTTCGACAAATGTGATCATGGTATAAGAGCACATAAAATGAAATATATGGGAATAACAGGCAAAGTGGGAAAATGGATCTAAAACTTTTTCAGAGAACGTCTACAGGTCGTCAAAATTCAAGGTATATCATCATCAGAATCGGAAGTACGCAGCTCAGTACCACAAGGGACAGTACTGGCCATACTCCTGTTCATTATCATACTAACAGACATAGACAGCAAAGTAAACAGCAGTAGTATGGTTGCAAAAGGAGAGAGTGCGTGCAATTGCAAATGTTGATCAATATTGCAAGCGGTTATGCAACAAGGGGAAGGGGTTATCCCCCAAGTTGCAATGAACTCCCACAGCAAAACCTTTTTGGGGGAGAAGGTGGGACGGCCTCAACCCCCAAAGGGGTATACCTAACCTAAGAGAAAAAGCAGGAGAGAGGTGTGTTCGCTTGGCAGGAGCCAAGCGTATATTGTTTGTTTTTTCTGTTTAAGGTCCTAATCAGCCAGTTGGCGTAGAAGCCAGTGCCTCCAGGCTTAACACGCCAGTTGGCTTAGAAGGCTATTTAGAAGGCGTAAATGGCTTGTTCAGTAGGGTGGATCGATTTTACATTTTTTTCGATTTCCATATTCTAATAGAGACAAAAACTTGCGCATGCATGAGAAAATAGCCTCTGCAAAATCTTAGCTTAATAGGTAATCATCTTCTGCCCCCGGCAGAGCGATGAAAATCATATTTTAGTAGTCAAAAACGTATTTTTAAACCCTAGCCTAGAGTCATAAAATTTTGCGTGTGTGTTATTTCATGCCTAAGCAACGATATAAATGCTATGGGAAATATATAAATGCATTATTTAAGACAAAGAGCCGATCTGAAAATATGTATATTATACATATTTTCAGATCGGCTCTTTGTCTTAAATAATGCATTTATATATTTCCCATAGCATTTATATCGTTGCTTAGGCATGAAATAACACACACGCAAAATTTTATGACTCTAGGCTAGGGTTTAAAAATACGTTTTTGACTCTAAAATATGATTTTCATCGCTCTGCCGGGGGCAGAAGATGATTACCTATTAAGCTAAGATTTTGCAGAGGCTATTTTCTCATGCATGCGCAAGTTTTTGTCTCTATTAGAATATGGAAATCGAAAAAATGTAAAATCGATCCACCCTATTGTTCAGGTGTACATTATTAGGGTTGAGTTGGCAGATTGCGCTATTTAATTAATTAAAGCATATATTCACTGCAGTTGGCTTTCCGTCAGGTGGCATAATCCGCCAGTTGACATAGAATACCTAGAAGGTATATATACAGGGTGTCCCATAAGTCCGGCATCATAGGAGCAATTCATATTTTTCTATTTCTACAAACCATAATTCATATTTTTCTTATGCTCGGGATGCCAATTTCCCGTCCAACATTCTGTTCAGTGACGAGGTGACAAGGTGCATCTCGGGTGAAATTATGGTGTGGCATTTGGAAGGATCGCATCATAGGCCCCCTCTTTTTCGATGAACATGTCACTGGAGGCACCTACCTACGTATGCTCAGGGAAGACGAAATTCCCAGTGTCTTGAACGAAGAAGGAAATTTCCCAACATGGTTCCAGCAAGACGGCGCTCCTCCACATTACAGCACCCGAGTAAGGGAATACCTGTACCAACAATTCCCTGGTAATTGGATAGGACGTCGAGGGCCTGTGGAATGGCCAGCTAGAAGCCCGGATCTCACGCCACTAGATTTTCATCTCTGGGGCCACTTGAAAGCGCTGGTATACGCAGAGAAAATTAGGAATGTTGAACATTTGCGGCAGCGCATTATTGGGGCATGTAACACCATTACTCCTGACATCATTTACCGTGTGCTTGCTCTCTGGGTATCATGTCTGAATTTGTGTAATGAAAACAATGGTGGATATATTGAGCACGTTCTGTAAATAAAAGCTTTTGTTTTGCCTTTTTTAATTATTTTTCTTATGATGCCGGACTTATGGGACACTATATATATATATATATATATATATATATATATATATATATATACCTTTTCAACTGCCATATTGCGCTATTCAGATATTCTTGACAGATGGTTTAGAAATCCGTCAGTCGGTTTAGAAGACAGCCATTTGGTATAATTAAATAATAATATCGTTTACAACCAAAATAATTAAATAAAACACCATTACATCATTCTGTTTATTTAGACGAATTATTGGAATCAATTTCACGAAATATATAGAAAATAAATATCCAATCATACGATGGAATACATGATCAAAAGATAAAATAAAATATAATAATTGCATTAGAAATACGAACGAGGAATATATATATATATATATATATATATATATATATATATATCCGCCTCGGTGGTGTAGCGGTTAGCGTCGCTGACTACGAAACCATCGGACCCGGGTTCGAGACCCGACGGCAGCCGGCGCGCAGCGAAACCCAGCTGTTCATCCTTCCACACAATAAAGAAAGTGGTTGGTAGATAAATGGGTACCCTGGGTAGCCTAGTGGTTAAGATGCTGGGCTGCTGATGGGGCGTGGTTCGGATTCCACGTTAAACTGTAGGTCTAAGGTGGAATGAAAAGGTTGACCTTCGTCAGAATGAACAATTCGGGCGGAAGCTGAACCAAAAGGTTAACCAAAGGGTTAACCAAAGGTTATATATATAATCAAAAAATATACAAAACGATGTAGTACAGGGTGTCCATAAATGATTACCCTGATTAAAGCTTGCTATAACTTTTAAATAAACACTCGTATTCAAACACAGTTTTAATCATAAGTAGATAAACATACAAAGTTTTGATACATAGTTAATTAACTTAATAAGCTTCCACATGTGCACCCCTAGTGGCACGTAAAATGTCTAAACGGTATTCACACTCACGCCACACATTTTCCAACATTTGTGGGTTAACTGTTGCAATTGCATCCGTAATGCGTTCTCGCAATGTCCTGATATCTGGAACAACAGTTGCATAAACCAAATCTTTAACATGACCCCAGAGAAAGAAATCCAGCGGTGATCTTGGGGGCCATGGGATTGGCCCGTCCCTGCCAATCCATCGATTTTGAAATGTTGCGTCGAGAGTTTCACGAACAACATGCGCTCAATGAGGGGGTGCCCCATCTTGTTGGAAGATGACAGTTGGCTGCCTGTCCTGCAGCTGGGGGATGGCGTAATTGGTGAGCATATCCAGGTACACAGTTGCGGAAACAGTGTTCTCAGCGAAGAAGAAAGGACCAATTATCTGGTCATGCATTAGTCCACACCAGACATTGATCTTCGGACTGCCCCGAATATGCTCCCTTACGGCACATGGGTTTTCCGATCCCTAAATACGCACATTGTGTCTGTTGACTCTACCACTAAGATGAAACGTAGCCTCGTCTGAAAAGCAGACACATAACAAGAAGTCATTATCCTCGTCAATGCTGTTCAAAATGTCAATAGCGAATTGTTCACGTTTTGGACGGTCATCAGGCTTCAGTTCTTGAACAATTTGTACCTTGTAGGCGTGTAACTTCAAACGTTTGTGTAACACCTTGTGCACCGTAGACTTCGGTATCTTTAGTTGGCATGAAGCTTGTCTCTCCGATTTCCTTGGTGACCGTGTGAAAGCAGTTTGAATGTTTTCCACCGTCTCATCGGAAACTGATGGTCTACCACTGCTCTTTCCCTTTTCCACGTTTCCATTTTCCAAGAATTTTTTCATTCACGACCAGGGTCGTAACTAGGGTTTAGAAATTAGTGAGGTCCAGATTTTTTTCGAGCGCGGCGGGACGAGCAAAATTCAGACCAAAATGACATCTACAAACACAACCCAAGCTATACACTAAACACAAAACCCTTGTCTATAATTAAATACTGTACAAAGGGACCTGTTAGCAAAAATACTTTTATTAAAGCTGCAGCAATATTTCACTCTTTGTGTGTGTGTGTGTGTGTGTTCAGTCTCTTTTTTTTTTTTTAGGAAATAATTACCGACGTCAGGACCTCGGTGACCTCATAGGTAGTTACGGCCATGTTCACGACTTAATTAACTTCACATCAGGTGGATTCTTTCCATACTTTGTTCTGAACCTTCGCTGAACACTGACAGGAGATTTTGTTTCTGCAAACCACACAACACATTGTGCCTTCTTTGTCACAGCCGCCATCTTAACTGAACAGCTAATACAGCGCTCCTAGCGGCGAATGCGGTAGACGAAACACACCAGCACAAAAACTCTATGCGTGTACTAGATCACCTGTAAAAAGAAAACGGATGTAAGATTCGTCATTAAAACATGAGAGCATACTGTTTTCAGGGTAAACATTTATGGACACCCTCTATAACCATCAATATATTAGTACAGGAAAAAAAAAATATATATATATACACACAACACACACACACACACACAGTTATATTAAATAATTAAATATATTGAAAATAATAATATTGAATATATTGAAAACAATAATATGCCAAACGAAGGAGTATAATCATCAACATATTAGTACAGGAAAAATATATACACACACAATTATATTAAATAAATAAATATATTGAAAATAAATATACATCAAAATACTTTATGTTCTACGGCGCAAAAACTAAACTCGCACGTAATCGAGTCTAGTGTCATTATTGCTCTGCACTACGAGGTAAATACGGCTTAACATTATTACACTGCTCAAGTTATATGGATATCTATACTCGATATAAATGGCCTTCATATCATTCAATACTATTTTTGTGCCCACTTTACATTCGGTTGGCAAGGTATCTTTAAACACAGCCAGAATACACTCAAAAGCACGCACAAAGAGGGCATCGTTAGCCATTACGTCATTATTAAATACAAGTTTATAAGCACTCCTTTCCAATCGAGGGTTTTTCTTACTGTCCCGAGCTTTTCAGTCGTGAATTCTTCTTCACGACGGGTGAAACGTGTACGGGTTTGTTCGTGTGTTTCGGGGGTGTGAGATACACGGGTGGGCGGCTCGAGTCGACGCGACGGGGGGAGCGAGCCACACCATAAACTGTTGAATCGTGTACGGGTTTGTTCCAACATGAAAGAGTCATGTGAATACCTGTGCCCCTTTATATTGGGCAATCGTTTAGAGAATTTTTCCGATACATGAAGCAATACCGGTTTTAACGTTTTATCACTCCCACTCCCCAGAATGCGCACCAGACATTTTCGTTCAGAGGGATTTTCACGAACTAAATACATTTTATTCACAATCCGGTGGACTATTTGAGAGAAACATATGCCCATATTTTTCGTTTTTCTTTAGCAGACGATACTCGTCTCTAAATTCTGTTGAAAACTCGCACAGGCCTTTAGCCACAACCTCACTACAAACCTCGTCATGGTATATATTAATGTAGTGATAAAAATACTTACGATTCTCCATGATGACAAGATTTACATTCTCAACCGTAGGATACGAGTACTCCGTATGATGTAACATGACATAATATCGCTTGTCATACAACTCATCAACAAGACTTACTAACCATAACCGTTGCTTATCTTCTGTATGTGTTGTTTCTTCTACTTCGCGGTAAATGTGAGCTTTTATGAAGGTTAGGTCTACAACATACTTCAATACATCGCTTGTACCACGAAATCCTACAATGCCCTCGCCAGAATAGCCGTAGAGTATTTGTACCTCTTGTTCCTTCGCACGGTTCAATGTAGCTTTAAAAGTGTCAAAGGAGGATGGAATAGGGAGTCTTTCAGTATCCACCACATCTTCACACTTTGCCGAATACCATTTCATAAACGTTGAACACGCAATATTGAATGTAGCCATTACTAATTTTCGTCAACGTGGGAAAATACACGTCTGAGATCCAGGGTTTGCAGCGGACAACTGAACACGCAGGGAAGATATATGCTCAGGTAGTGGCAGGAGTCACGTGACTGATCATACGGGAGGCGGAGCTGTGAACTTTCTCCTGTACATACACACACACACGCACACACAGACACACAAACACACACAGAAAGGAGAAAGTGAAATGCTAATTGAAGCACGATTTATTTAATAAACGAATTATTCAAGGTATATATTTACAAATATACGTAATAAATAAAACATATCGTTAACAATACACACACACACACACACACACACACACACATATATATATAATATATATATAATATATATATATATAATATATATATACAATCAAGGCTTAAGGTATCCAAAGGGTACGGTATCGTACGCACCAGGCACCTGGTAACGTTTCCTATAGGTGTTACGGCATACTTCGTGCCCCTAAGTTCATTCACACATCCCAGTTTCTGTGCCCGAAAATTGTGGGTCCCCACATTCAGTTAGGGTTGCTAGTCGCCCTCATCTTCCAAGCATCTTCAACGAATCAAAGTTAACGACTCGTCGGTTCGCATGGTTAAGCGTGATACCCTTAGCCTTCACGATATATTTCATTTCCTTCCCCACCCTCACCCGTACCCACATAAGTTTTTGGCCCTGTTAATAGAAATGAGTCAGCGTATGCACCATCACCATACTTATCCTTGATCTCGTCAGTTAACTCTCCGAGGAATTCCCCAATAGCTGGCATGTATTCACGCTCCCTCGCTGTGAATATTACGCTATCTGTATCAGCGTACAGCACCCTCCGCCCAAGAGAGTGCAATAGTCCCCAAAACTTGATGCGGGCGTACGCCGTTGTGAAGCTGGCTACAGTTATGTTTGTTACCCGTGAGGTATCTGTGGCAGGTTCGGTGGTGTTATACTTTACTATGTAAGTATTACCCACATTCATGATCTCCATAACCTCCTTATCGGGAGCGTTGGCATAATCCCAGACTTCACTATAACTTTGTGCAAAATTAACGTTCCCTTTGCCAGTATTCTGTGTAAATTTCCACCAAAGACTGTTTAGACACAACTTTGCGCTAAAGCGCTTGCCAGGATTCTTAACAATTTGGGAACGGTCAAGCTGTATACCTTCATGGGACCGGTAACGCTGAATATAAGTCGTTTTTTCATCTTCGGTATCAACTCCTCGCGGATATTCCGATGCTTCTACCTTATCCTTCAGAAAAGCGTTTATATATGGCGTGAAAAGGTTGGGTAGCTTCTGAAACCTCCACACCTCATGTATCTTCAATATTCTGTACTCATGGCGAACGGCTAGATCCAGCTCAGGGCTTGTATATACACACCTCTGATCTTACGCTGGTTGGTTGTATGATTACAATCACCGTTGTTTTCCTCTGCGCACTTCACGCACAGGGGAAACATGAGCTTGTGATCTATAATGACGGGTAACATCGGCATCCATAAATCGCGAAGGGGGAGCACGTCTACGAAAGAGTCCAAAGTAGCGTTCACTCAAGTTAGCTGAGAACTCCTCGATAGTTGGCTTGGTGGGACCCACCAGTTTTTCAGGCGCACCTACGGGGTACGGATTGTTCTTCATCACGTAGGGATAGAAAGAACAGAAGTCGTAGTAATGGAGTTTCACGCCCTCCGTAGGCGGAAAGTATAGCTTGAATGGGTTTGTACGCCCTCCAAACAAGCTGTCACCGCATTTGAGTGGGTCCAACACCATTGAACGTTTGATGGCCCATATTTCTTCACGGTACTAGTCATCTGTTTCCATCCATGCATCATACTCATGCTCCCACACGGTCTTGTGAGTGAACTGGGAGCCTATAAGTTGATCGCGGTTACGGGTCCATGCGAGACTGTCAGTTGGGGATCTTCCATGGAAGTCCCCTGTGACGGCACACTCAGGGCGTGGGCATGTATGCCACCAGCAGCCGTTAAAAGAGTACACAGTCTTCTCACCAGTGGTTGGATCCTCACTTAGGCCATCAACCCAAAAAACACGACCATTGACCTTAATGGGTACTTCACCCATGTTGCGGGCATGTTTTATATATACACCCCGGTCTGTTGCTGTAGGTGTATGAGCCAGTAAATAGCGTTGTGCCCATAACTGCGGGGATTGTTTGTGTGAATGACTGCTTTCTTGTCTTTAGGCATGAAGTTATTATTGAAACCCGTAAAACATAATGAGGCGATCGTGGTTGCGACTTGCAGCGGATCACATTTGAAACGGGCTATGTACATCCTTCTAAAGGCCTGGAAACATACTCTAAGCACGCGCAGTCTAGGGCATATCATACTTTTCCGAGTCCGAATTTCTCTCTGGCTAATATGTATTTTTATGTAAAATTAAATTCTAAGAGGGACTTCTTTTCTGCAACTTTTCCCAAAAATCGCGTTATCATGTTCAAAATTGCCGTTTTCTGTTCTATGTTGAAATACCAAATATTCAATTGAACACAACCTCATATTTTTAACCCTTTGTCGAAATTTGTTGCCATTTAGACACATTAACTTTGCTTAACTCTTACACAGGTTTAATACATACATACATACATAAGAAAAAAATCTACTCCATTTGAATCTTTGTAACCATTTGGACGAAGAAGGCGAAGTTCAACATTCTCTCAATAGATGGCTCTGAGCAATTACGCCAGTTATAATTGTGAAGTAGAAGTGAGTGGACGCCATTTTTTTCGGTAAGTGTTTTTTGTAATTTTCCTAAGTTTAATCACCATTATTATATTTGTTTTGACTATAATTTCATTCTAAAAGTATTAAGGAAGCTCCCTGTTTACTTTGTTTAAGTAATATTTTTAATAACTGTGAAGAAAAGGCGTTATTCAGAGTTCGTTTCGAAATGGACACAAAGTTTTTATAGGGTGATTTCTGTCTATGATAACACGTGTGTCCAATTGGATACATGAAATGAATTTTTCATTACGATTGTTTTTATACTGTTTATATATATATATATATATATATATATATATATATATATATAGAGAGATAGAGAGAGAGAGAGAGAGAGAGAGAGAGAGAGAGAGAGTACTAACTACCACCCACTAATTACCTTATTAGACCTTTGTTGACTAATGGACACATAAATTATTTCATTTAGAAATGTTCTTACAAAAAAAATTGCTAAAAATGCTTATATATACCTCCTATGCATATTTCAAGTAAAAAAATGAACCTACGCTAAAATTAAATGGTACTGAATGACAAAGGGTTAAGCTTATGTTACACCATTATTACGAATTTTAAATTAAATTTGCAATGCCAAATTCAGTTTTCTATTACCAAAATAAATATTCATTACCAAATTTAGGTTAATTTGGTAATTAAAAATGCCGGTTGGCAACCCTGATTATAACCAAAAATTATATTCCTTGTCTATATTTATGGCGAAAGAACACTAAACATACTGATATGAATTTGTTACAGATTGGACAAGAGCGAGAATAAGCACCGACTAGACGTGATGGCCGAATCTGCCCCCAAAACCAGGAAAATGTCAGGTTCAAAGCTCTCGGATGTTGTGGGCCCGGGGAAGGAGTTCATTCCCAGCGAGGTGCCGACTTGGAGAGCCGTTCTTCAGAGAGGGATTCGTCTGCAGGAGGAAAAGTTCCTCATTCATGACATCCAAAGGTCTAAATACCCTATCCGAGAGATGACTGACGAGCTGGCTTCACTCGTGATGACTCAGTGGAGGAAGTCGAATGTAAAGTTCTCCCCGCCTGTGACAATCACGGAAAAATCGCTCTCATATAAGATCTTGTTGAAATGGAAGGAGATGACAGACGTTGTGAACGGGAGAGTTAAGTCTGCTACCCAGGAGAAGAGGATGGCTGATCTGGATAAACTCTGTGAAGTCTGCGTTTGCAAGCATCAGATCTTCTTGTGCGGCTCAGAGGGGAGTGGATGCTCAGGATGCTCCCTCAAGGCCCATGTGAACTGTAACTGTCCTTTGGAGGTGAAGATTCCTAAACTGGACCTTCAGTGGCTGTACTACCAGAGAGTGAAGACTTCCGAAGCTTCAGGAATCCAGATGTCTTCTGTAGACTTCGAAGACAGCAGGAGACAGATCAAAGCAGCGAAGAGGAAGGAGGCTGAAGAAGCTTCTGCTGTGAAGAGGAAGAAGAAAGAGGAGGCTACTAATGAGGAGCTTCTCATGAAAGACTTTGAGGAGGACGAAGAGCCAAACTTGGAAGAAGCTGCAAAAGAAGCCTCTGGCAATGCTGAGGCTACTGAAGCTCCTATGGACGTTCCCGCTGAAGTACCTGCCGAAACTCCAACTTCTGCTACACGAAACTACATGAAGATCCAAGGGACAGCTTCAGCAGCTTTGAGGTACAGGGTGGCAAATGTTCCGGCAGCTGCAGTTGCCACTGGCTTCCTGAACGACCTCATCAAGGCCGGTCATCTTTCCAAAGACAAGGCTTACTTGGCCATAGATGGCATGAAAGTCTGGAGGGCCAAGGAGGAAGTAATGGCCTCATCAGTTGAAGCTCTCACGCAGAGGTCAGAGGAGGAGAAGATCTCTGGGATATTCTTTGATGGCAAGCAGGATAGGAACACAAAGGTGTTGAAATATGACGAAGTGACAGGGAGATTTCATCCTGGCAAAGTGATCGAGGAGCATTACACTATCACGTGGGAGCCTCAAGGAAAGTACCTCTTCCATTTCACTCCCGAGGAACCTGAGGAAGGAGAAAAGCCTGCTCATAAGATCGCTCAGGGCCTGCATGAGTGGCTTCTGGATCACGGAGCTGACGAGAGCCTTGTAATGATTGGAGGAGACTCTACCAACACCAACACGGGGTGGTCTGGAGGCGCCATAGCCCTATTGGAGAAGATGCTGGGTCGCAAGTGCCACTGGATGATCTGTCAGCTCCATGTGAACGAGCTCCCCCTGAGGCACTTAATCATCAAGCTGGACGGCCCTGTAACTCCCCGAGGCTTCAGTGGGCCTATTGGAAAACTTCTTGAGAAAGTGAATGAACTTGAGGTCAACTTCAACTTCAAACCAGTGGAAGGAACTGAAGATATCATAGAGCTGCCAGTAGAGATAGTCAAATCTCTCTCCACAGACCAGCACAACTGCTATCTTCTGATCAAAGCCATCAAGTCTGGAAGTCTCAGTCCACAGTTGGCTGGTCTCAAGTGCGGACCTCTGAACCAATCCAGGTGGCTCACTACTGCACAGGCCATCTTGCTGTTGTGGATGAGGGAGCACGGACTGAAGGGGGAGGTGTTGAGGAGGCTCGAGGTCCTCGTGAAGTTCTGCCTTAACTTCTACTTCAAAATGTACTACGACATCAAAGTGAAGCACCACCTCAAATTTGGTCCTGCACACGTTTTTTCAAGCCTGAGGCTGCTGAGGAACCAGACTACCGAGGTCAGGAACATCATCTCTGCTGCAGTGATAAGAGGAGCTTACCACGCACATCCTGAGAACATCCTGGCTTCATTCCTGTGCAGTGAGGATGAGCATCAGAGAGCTTTTGCTGTGAGCCAGATAGAGAAGATCAGAGAAGGAAGAGACTTTGGTGATACGACAGTGAGGCCCCATAAAAATCCCAAAGTCAATCTGCAAGCCACTTCACCTGAGGATCTCATCAACTGGGAATCAGAGAATATTTACGAGCCTATTTTCACCTGCAAGATGACCTTGACTGAGCTCGAGGATCTCAGGAAAACTCCACTCAAAGTGGACGCTTTCTCTGTTCATACTCAGTCCTGCGAGAGAGCTGTACAGGAAGTCTCAACTGCTTCCCAAGCTGTGTACGGTCACGAGAGGAGAGATGGGTGGGTGAGAGCCAGGATAGACCATCGAGAAATGCTCCCAGTGTTCAGATCGAAGCAGGACATACTTAAGAGCTTTTCAGGTTCGAGTGGCTGATGAAGAGGCTGAAGCCATCGTTAATGCTCATAAGAGCTGAAAGTCCTCATAAGATCATAATATAAGATCTTATGAGGCCACGCTTTTCAGGGATCCAGGAAGAACAGGCGTGTAAACCTACACGTGGAGGTGGCAAGTCTCCCGCTACTCGATCAGAGTAGAGCTGGTGAGCCGCGCCTATTCTTTGAAGAAAAACTTAAAATTCTTAAGTTTTACGTGAAATCTAAACATTTTTTCAGCACCCAGAGGTGTTGAAACACGCAAGAAAGCAAGGATGAGGTCAGGAAAGCAGCTTTTAGACTAAATCATATGCAGAACAGCTGCGCGCTTTGGTTTGGGTGCCCTGAGCCTGCGGTAGGCAGCCTTCAAATCAGAAAATCGCGATTTTGACCATGAAAATGAGATTTTTCGGAAAAGTTGCAAATAATAAACCCATCTTAGAATTAATGTTTACATAGGAATGTCCCGTAGTGTAAATCCTTACGGTACAAAAGAGTTCGTCTCCGACGAATTGCATTCTAAACCTTGAACCCAAAATTCCTTTGTTCTGACATCACAGAGTGTGCATTCTTTCATACGCGGAGAAATCCAATGTAATCCGTATAAATCCCAGTAATCCAAATCTAATCCACATAAATCCCAGTAATCCAAATCTAAATTGTTAGATGCGAGGTGCATATGAAAATATGCACATCGCATGAATTCTTCGATCCCTCCGCGTCTCTATTATTGTCAGCATCGCGTGATGCAAGGCAAGCGTCTATAAACATCTCAGTTTTTATATTTTTTATTATTAAATTTTCCTAAAAAACCTGATCTATTCCCATAGATAAAGCATAATTGTGTCAACCTATAGCCCACCAGATTTCCCCTAGCTCGACCTACTCGCATACCAAATTTCAGCTCTTCCTAACCCCTATTTCTCTTTTCCAAAGAATCACGCAAAAGTGATTCTCTCGATTATGAAATTCATTTGCGCCCTGTAAATTCCTTCCAAATCAGTTCCCTTTTGTATAGGTTCGACCCTCCTTCCAGGCCGCCCCTCTGGCGCCTCTCGATCCTATAATTATTCTTTACTATCAAAAGAAAAATGTAAATTCCGCGAAAACTATTTCGATCATGATTGGTTCGCCCCCGGAACTCTCCCGAAGTTCCATCTCCCAATCGAGGCAGTCAATTAAAGTCGCCTCCGCTTAAATTCGAATATAAGAAACTATTATAGGCGCTTGCTGTTAGGCTCCGCCCGTAAGAGGGTGACCCTTAGTTTACCTCGTCTCCGCCTACCCCGAGGTTATAAAAACCCCGAGAGCGTCGGAAACGAGGTTCTTTGCTTTCTGACAATCTTCATAATACGTAAACTCTGTGACTTAAAGTTGGTAATTATTCCTGCAGTGGCACTACCCCTCCAGGTCAATTTAGCTTCCAATTGATATTGGAACTTAACTTAAAATATTTATAAATTGTTCATAGAGCTTTAGTTAACTTGTCCCGATTAATCTGTCTTAAGTCTCACCTTAAGAGCTGTTATATAATCGCCCTTTTTTTTACGTAACTAAAGTTAACTCATTAATTAATTTAATTTAATTAATTTAATTTCATTTAATTTAATTAAATATTATTTTTGATATAAAAAGAATTCTGTTCCAAAGTGAATTAATAAAAAGACTGTTAAATTTAGTTAGTGGTTTCCATTCACCGCATAAACTCGAAACAACCACCGGACGGAAGCACTCAAAGGTGATCTTCCGAAACTTTACAACCAATTGAGGTAAGAGTGGTCAGTGACATCCATACACATTTTTGACAAGGCGCGAGCGCCGAGTGCATCCACTGGTAACCCGAGAGTGACGTGTCTATTATCCTTCGGATATAATTCCGACTCCAACCAAGGGGACCAACCCCGGTATTCATCGTCCTTAGTCGTCTAAAACAAATCGAGGGCCCTTTTAGGGACGTACCCCTCGACAGGAATACATATTAGCCACTTTGTTTTTCCAAAATTTCGACCCTGAACCCAGAGTATGATATGCCCTAAGTCGCGCACATCATTCACGCAATAACGTTCACATTCATCAGCTATAGTGTATGGACTAGCTTCATTAAAACTGTTGTAGTAGCGGTCAAAATCTTTACGCTCACTATCACTCATGTTGATGTAGTTAAAGTAATGTTTGGGTGTAGGTAGTCCTACGTAATTTAAAGTTTCGCTAGTGAGGAATGCGTAAGAGAAATACCCTTTTGAAACTTCGGCGGCTACGCCCATGACCTTGGGTAGCTTTGCTAATTTACAAGGTGTGAACAGCAGGGTGTCTTTAAACTGTACATTACCTCTTATCTGCATCTGTATTAGTTTGTTGCCTCTTTTCAAGGGATCACCTGTAAATATCGCAGACAACTTGTGTTGAAGCAACTCCTTATAAAGGAACTGTGTGTCAAATTTTGTCCCGTTATAGGCAGGAATATACACAGTCATTTTTTTGAACTTGTCCGCTAATTTGACATAATAGGATACAAAGAGTTTCACAGGGCTGTCGTGTGCAATCGTTTTAAAAACGTTTTTCCGTTTTCCACATGTGTGACACTCATCACACTCGATCTCCATGCACTCATCACAGATAGTCTGACTTACGAGTAAATGTGGAATAACCTCTTTGGTTTCAGCGTTCGTGTAAGTTTCTATATCGTAGTACACGGTTATATAAGGGCTAATTTAGGCTTAGCATCTTTCATGTAACATACATGCTTCATTTCATCCGCCTTATATTTATCATGACATGTAGAACAGTGAATTTCATCGCATTTATGTTTGAAATTCCCCCAATTATCCATCATGTGAAACATACCGCACTTACAAATCCTCATTTTCCTGCTAGTGCCAATTGATTTACGGAGTTCAAAGCATTTATTATTAAAAAATGTACGTTTACACACATTACATTCCCTCTTCTCGGTTTCAACTACACGACGTTCACATTTGGGGCTTTTACACTGCTCACATACCATGTAGCACTCCTTACAATGTTTCACTATATCATCAGCAAACTCGAGACATCCCTTACACAAATCATGATGCCTTCCATATTTTCGACTTTTATGATAACTAGCGTAGAGTCCTTATGCTACGGATGGGGAGATACGATGTTCCTGACAATCCTAAAATAAGTAGAGGTCTTGTACGATCTCTCACACAGCTTTTAAAAACATACACAGTCCTACGACGATCATCCATTCCAAATACGACTATACGAGCATTTATTTCCTGCTCGACCCTTCTCAGTTCTTCAGGACCCACATTACACTCAAACTCAAGCTTACAATCTGAAGCCAGTTTACGGGCACGCTGCACAACAGTAGGCAGCCAAATTTTTTGCGTCCATGTATTTAGCACAGTGAACATATGAGCTAAAACTATTGCTATAAAGCCGCAACCACGATCGACGTTTAAATGCTTTCTGTAAATAACCGGAGAATTGAAATTAAGAGTATAAGGTGTGGCACTATGATCAGCAACCCGGAATACTCTGTCATTATCTACCGTGAAATTGCCCATATTGAAGGCTGTACTACTTTGAGAGGCCTGCATTATACGGCCCAAGATATATTCTATGTCTACAGTCGTCAAACGTCTGAACGGTATTACTACCCAAAAATCATCTACGTCCCCGTCATCTGAACCGAACCTGAAGGACAACCTCGTCCGGACTTCACGTTCGTCGCGGTTCTGAAGGGCAAACTCCACAATACGTTCAACTACGCATCGCAGTCCAACACCGTTGCTATACATGGATCCAGGGTCAACCCTGACCACGTACCTATTTTTAGTCAGGGCAGGGGTGGGGATAGCGGTGCGCACTAACTTGAATGTTATATCTTCCTCCACAGCATGAGAAGCTGCTGCTGCTGTTGTGGAAGAAGTGCCCGGAACTGAATGGAAATAAGGGGGTATATTTGAGGAAGGTACTATTGTGGGGGTTGTGTCGTAAGACGTAGAGGGCTGGGGTTCTATTACTGGGGTTCTAACAACCGGCGCAATCCTGGCGCGCTTTATACCTGACGTGGAGGGTTCTTCATCATGCTTCCGTTTTGAATTGTCGCATGCTACAGGTATCGCTGGTGAGGGTTCGTCAGCAGGGAAGGATTCTGTAGCTACACGGTCATCGGGGTCATCTGTGATATCGATGAGGGGGGGCTGTACATCGTCGTCATTCACGGTTCTGTGGAAGAAGAAAAACAAGAATATAAGGAGCAACACTTAAATTTTGTTATATTTTGTAAATGACCCACTTAGGGGTGTGACGTGTTAGAGATGGAATCTGTAGAAAAATTCAGGTTCACAAGCCCCTCCACATGCATTATATCTGACCCTACAGGATGTGGTAAAACTGTGTTTATGCTTAAAATCATTAAAGATAAGGGGGAGATGTTCTCAAAATTTGTGCATAAAGTAATATGGTGCTATTCGACGTATCAATCTGTATTCAACGAGTACCAAGATGATATTTTGTTCGACAAAGGTGTATATGACGTTAATTCGTTAAAGGGAAATGAGCATACAGTCATTGTAATTGAGATCTCATGTTGGAAGTGGATAAAACGTTTGCCGAGACATTTACAGTGTTCTCCCACCATCTTAACATAAGCGTATTCTTCATCAATCAGGATCTATTTTTCAAAAATAGATTCATGCGCGATGTGTCTTAAATAAACAATATCTAGTGTTATTCGCGCAACTTAGAGATGTGTCACAAATTGGGGTATTAGCCAATCAAATGTTCTCGAATCACCGTAAGGAGTTTTTTGAAGTTTATGAAGAAGCCACAAGTCAGCGTTACGGATATTTGGTGACCTTCACGCGCGAAACACGTTTAGAGTGCTTCTAAGAACGAATATATTCCCAAACGATCCTGAAACGGTGTATATTCCAGAATGACCAATGGCTGAATATCGTGAATTAATAAAAATCTATCAACGATTGACATAGGCACTGCAACAGATATTTGTTAAAAATATTGACTCTGACTTTTTAAAATGCATCTGTGAAATCTGCTGCGCTCGCATATGGTGAGAAGGCTGTGTATTCCTTTAACGGTTGTTGGTGGCATGGATGCCGGCGCGCTGAGTGTGCCGTCACAGGGGACCTCCATGGAAGATCCCCCGCCGACAGCCTCGCATGGACCCGTAACCGCGATCAACTTATAGGCTACCAGTTCACTCACAAGACCGTGTGGGAGCATGAGTATGATGCATGGATGGAAACATATGACCAGTACCGTGAAAAAATAAGGGCCATCAAACGTTCAATGGTGTTGGACCCCCTCAAATGCGGTGACAGCTTGTTTGGAGGGCGTACAAACCCATTCAAGCTATACTTTCCGCCTACGGAGGGCGTAAAACTACATTACTACGACTTATGTTCTTTCTATCCCTACGTGATGAAGAACAATCCGTACCCCGTAGGTGCGCCTGAAAAGCTGTTGGGTCCCACCATGCCAACTATCGAGGAGTTCTCAGCTAACTTGAGTGAGCGCTACTTTGGACTCTCTTTCGTAGACGTGCTCCCCCTTCGCGATTTATGGATGCCGATGTTACCCGTCGTTATAGATCACAAGCTCATGTTTCCCCTGTGCGTGAAATGCGCAGAGGAAAACAACGGTGATTGTAATCATACAACCAACCAGCGTAAGATCAGAGGTGTATATACAAGCCCTGAGCTGGATCTAGCCGTTCGCCATGAGTACAGAACATTGAAGATACATGAGGTGTGGAGGTTTCAGAAGCTACCCAACCTTTTCACGCCATATATAAACGCTTTTTAGAAGGATAAGGTAGAAGCATAGAAATATCCGCGAGGAGTTGATACCGAAGATAAAAAAACGACTTATATTCAGCGTTACCGGTCCCGTGAAGGTATACAGCTTGACCGCTCCCAAATTGTTAAGAATCCTGGCAAGCCCTTTAGCGCAAAGTTGTGTCTAAACAGTCTTTGGTGGAAATTTACACAGAATACTGGCAAAGGGAACGTTAATTTTGCACAAAGTTATAGTGAAGTCTGGGATTATGCCAACGCTCCCGATAAAGAGGCTATGGAGATCATGAATGTGGGTAATACTTACATAATAAAGTATAACACCACCGAACTGGCCACAGATACCTCACGGGTAACAAACATACCTGTAGCCAGCTTCACAACGGCATACGCCCGCATCAAGCTTTGGGGACTATTGCACTCTCTTGGGCGGAGGGTGCTGTACGCTGATACAGATAGCGTAATATTCACAGCGAGGGAGCGTGAATACATGCCAGCTATTGGGGAATTCCTCGGAGAGTTAACTGACGAGATCAAGGATGAGTATGGTGATGGTGCATACGCTGACTCATTTCTATTATCAGGGCCAAAAACTTATGGGGTACGGGTGAGGGTGGGGAAGGAAATGAAGTATATCGTGAAGGGTAAGGGTATCACGCTTAACCATGCGAACCGACGAGTCGTTAACTTTGATTCGTTGAAGATGCTTGGAAGATGAGGGCGACTAGCAACCCCAACTGAATGTGGGGACCCACAATTTTCGGGCACAGAAACTGGGATGTGTGAATGAACTTAGGGGCACGAAGTATGCCGTAACACCTATAGGAAACGTTACCAGGTGCCTGGTGCGTACGATACCGTACCCTTTGGATACCTTAAGCCTTGATTGTATATATATATATATATCTATATGTGTGTGTGTGTGTGTGTGTGTGTGTGTGTGTATTGTTAACGATATGTTTTATTTATTACGTATATTTGTAAATATATACCTTGAATAATTCGTTTATTAAATAAATCGTGCTTCAATTAGCATTTCACTTTCTCCTTTCTGTGTGTGTTTGTGTGTCTGTGTGTGCGTGTGTGTGCGTATGTACAGGAGAAAGTTCACAGCTCCGCCTCCCGTATGATCAGTCACGTGACTCCTGCCACTACCTGAGCATATCTCTTCCCTGCGTGTTCAGTTGTCCGCTGCAAGCCCTGGATCTCAGACGTGTATTTTCTCACGTAGACGAAAATTAGTAATGGCTGCATTCAATATTGCGTGTTCAACGTTTATGAAATGGTATTCGGCAAAGTGTGAAGATGTGGTGGATACTGAAAGACTCCCTATTCCATCCTCCTTTGACACTTTTAAAGCTACATTGAACCGTGCGAAGGAACAAGAGGTACAAATACTCTACGGCTATTCTGGTGAGGGCATTGTAGGATTTCGTGGTACAAGCGATGTATTGAAGTATGCTGTAGACCTAACCTTCATAAAAGCTCACATTTACCGCGAAGTAGAAGAAACAACACCTACAGAAGATAAGCAACGGTTATGGTTAGTAAGTCTTGTTGATGAGTTGTATGACAAGCGATATTATGTCATGTTACATCATACGGAGTACTCGTATCCTACGGTTGAGAATGTAAATCTTGTCATCATGGAGAATCGTAAGTATTTTTATCACTACATTAATATATATCATGACGAGGTTTGTAGTGAGGTTGTGGCTAAAGGCCTGTGCGAGTTTTCAACAGAATTTAGAGACGAGTATCGTCTGCTAAAGAAAAATGAAAAATATGGGCATATGTTTCTCTCAAATAGTCCACCGGATTGTGAATAAAATGTATTTAGTTCGTGAAAATCCCTCTGAACGAAAATGTCTGGTGCGCATTCTGGGGAGTGGGAGTGATAAAACGTTGAAACCGGTATTGCTTCATGTATCGGAAAAATTCTCTAAACGATTGCCCAATATAAAGGGGCACAGGTATTCACATGACTCTTTCATGTTGGAACAAACCCGTACACGATTCAACAGTTTATGGTGTGGCTCGCTCCCCCCGTCGACTCGAGCCGCCCACCCGTGTACCTCACACCCCCGAAACACACGAACAAACCCGTACACGTTTCACCCGTGTGACTCACTCCTCCACGCCTGTTCCCCGAGCTAAACAACGCACCGGTTGCTCATAGTCATCTCAGAGCTTGAATTGACTTGACGTGCACTCCTCGAAAACGATGGAACTTCCTTTGAGAAGCATTCTCAATGCCGCGTCCGATGTGTCCTTGACGAAGTCATTGCATGTGTTCAGGCGTGAAACCGGTACCATTAACTATGTACTTGAAACGATTTTGAGGCACGCAAACAAACGTAATGTTATTTATTTAAGTGTTGAGATGAATAGAATCTTCGTGATAGTTGAGAAGTGGGGTGAGGACTGTTATAAAATAGCTGCAGGTGTAGGTACAAGAAGAGAACAGATTAGTGATGCCCCCTCATATGCCGTTGTTTGTACGTTGTGTATAAATAATGATCAGCCATGCATTGATATACGG
This sequence comes from Bathynomus jamesi, assembly GCA_023014485.1. NCBI lineage: Eukaryota > Metazoa > Arthropoda > Malacostraca > Isopoda > Cirolanidae > Bathynomus > Bathynomus jamesi. Next base: position 44,803 of record JAJOZX010000815.1, read on the forward strand.
CTGATGTGGAAGAATGCATCTGATAATAACGTTCTTATCCCTACGCGAAACCGATTCACCCTCCACAGAATGTTTGAAATCGTCGATTCCGCAAGCTGAAGCCTATATTAGACGCTCGTGTTACGGATATGATTTATTTTGAAGGATTTATCGAATGTAGGAATGAACAAGGTGCGAATGGTCTAGAGCTGGATGCTTATTTAAAAATTTTAGACTCTTCGAAATATCCCGAACTTTGGTACAAAGGACTTGAGCGGTACAGTGCAGAGCTCGCCTACACTGTTCACCCTGAAGCAGGGGCGTCCACACGAGGAGGCACCAGGGGGCCAAGCCCCCTCGTTTTTCAATGGTGCCCCTCGTTTACAGATAGATTTTATCATAAACCCAAAATCCAGTCATAATATTTGAAGATAGTAATTGGTTACTATATAGCGTGTCCATAAATGATTATCCTGATTAAAGCATGCTATAACTTTTAAATAAACACTCGTATTCAAACACAGTTTTAATCATAAGTAGATAAACATACAAAGTTTTGATACATAGTTAATGAACTTAATAAGCTTCCACATGTGCACCCCAAGTGGCACGTAAAATATCTAAACGGTATTCACACTCGCGCCACACATTTTCCAACATTTATGGGTTAACTGTTGCAATTGCATCCGTAATGCGTTCTCGCAATGTCCTGATATCTGGAACAACTGTTGCATAAACCAACTCTTTAACATGATCCCAGAGAAAGAAATCCAGCGGGGTAATGTCTGGTGATCTCGGGGGCCATGGGATTGGCCCGTCCCTGCCAATCCATCGATTTTGAAATGTTGCGTCGAGAGTTTCACGAACAACATGCGCCCAATGAGGGAGTGCCCCATCTTGTTGGAAGATGACAGTTGGCTGCCTGTCCTGCAGCTGGGGGATGGCGTAATTGATGAGCATATCCAGTACACAGTTGCGGAAACAGTGTTCTCAGCGAAGAAGAAAGGACCAATTATCTGGTCTCCAAATGCGCACATTGTGTCTGTTGACTCTACTACTAAGATGAAACGTAGCCTCGTCTGAAAAGCAGACACGTAACAAGTCATTATCCTCGTCATTGCTGAACTGAACTGGACTGAACAGCTACTACAGCGCTCCTAGCGGCGAATGCGGTAGACGAAACACACCAGCACAGAAACTCTATGCGTGTACGAGATCATCTGTAAAAAGAAAACGGATGTAAGATTCGTCATTAAAACATGAGAGCATACTGTTCTCAGGGTAAACATTTATGGACACCCTGTATATATTATTAATATTGTATAATTTCCCATATTGTTGATATTTACTATATATATTATTAATATTGTATAATGTCCCATATTGTTGATATGAAGAGAAAATCCTGTGATTAGAATTAAAACATGCAAAATTTGTTGTGGAGAACGCGACTACGAGATCGTTAGGAAGGATATCTTGTACATTACTTAATGAGCTGAATACTGTCTTCAATAACCTTCTCAGTCCCATGACAATTATTTATATGTATATTATGTAAGAATAATAAATTTGTATATCTACCAAGTTATTGTGTATCTGGTTTCACCCTAATATCATGGACATACAAAAGATGTCTAAAAAAAATCCTTATTTTTCTGTATTTGAAGCCCTATAATTTGCTCTCCTAACTGCCTCCAGAAGGCAGGAAATGCTGTCCCAGACAACGTAAATTTAACATGCCCCCGGACCCCCTAGAGCTCTCAAATACTTGTGCCCCCCCTGTATTTGAAAGTGCCCCCTTACTTAATTGATAATGTGGATGCCCCTGCCCTGAAAAGTTGCATCTCTATATAATGAGTAGCTGTCGTTATGACTTGGAAGATTATTTCAATTACCGCTATTGAAAAGCTCGGGACGGTAAGAAAGAACCCTCGATTGGAAAGGAGTGTTTATAAACTTGTATTTAATAATGACGTGATGGCTAACGATACCCGCTTTGTGCGTGCTTTTGAGTGTATTCTGTCTGTGTTTAAAGATATCTTGCCAACCGAATGTAAAGTGGGCACAAAAATAGTATTGAATGATATGAAGGCCATTTATATCGAGTATAGGTATCATAACTTGAGCGGTGAAATAATGTTAAGCCGTATTTACCGCGTAGTGCAAAGCAATAATGATGACTCTAGACTCGATTACGTGCGAGTTTAGTGTTTTGCGCCGTAGAACATAAAGTATTTTCATGTATATTTATTTTCAATATATTTACTTATTTAATATAATTGTGTGTGTATATATATATATATATATATATATTTTTTCCTGTACTAATATGTTGAGGATTATACTCCTTCGTTTGATATATTATTTTCAATATATTTAATTATTTAATATAACTGTATATATATATATATATATATATATATATATATATATAATATATATATCGTAAAGAACGACGCTTGTATAGGAGATATTCCGCGCAAGACGAGAGAGAGAGAACGAAACAAATGAAAAAATGAGGGGGTGAAATGACTAAATTGAAAAATCATGTGATTTGGTAGCAATTTAATGTCATCATTTGGCATACAAAATAATATCCTTGCTTCAAAAACAATAAAAAATAACTCCTACCTACATCAATTTTAATTCAAAAATTCCATTTTTCCGTAAATTCGTAACAAAATAACAAATGTGAGCAAACATCTTATCAACATTTAAAGTGGCAATAAGATATCATTCAGAGTCTTTATTTGAAAGTGACCAATGCAGTCGTGTCAATTTTGCTGCGGTTCCTTGATATCAGCATTCGGCTTGCTACTTGCGCTTTGATGTAGCCTTCTCGCCTCTCGTGACTGTAAACTTGACTAGCTGCTTCCGTGACCATTTTCACACATCTCTCCACACTCTGAGTGTGAGAAGGCCACTTTGGCACTTGCATTGGGGCCTCTTTAAGTTGTGTTAAATCTTTGTTTGTTATACATGTTGTCAGTGGTGGCTCCAAAACTTCCGAACTCAAGTTAACTAATTCTGACAATTTCGTGGCATTGACGTTTATCGGAGGTACCTTCCTTGTCTGAACAGAGCAGTCTTCCAGCTGGTCATCATCTAGTGATGTTCCTCTAAGCTTTAGAATGATTTCCACAGCCTCAGTTCGCTCTTTGGTACATTGGCTGCAGAGTATTGCTTGCAAAACTGCCTCTGTCCTAGCATACCAAGCGGACCTTCTCACCACCGGTAATACGATGTCCACCACTACTTTCCTTTGGGTTCTCAGTAGCTGTAATTGAAACAAGATGTGGTTGGGCCCCTCCAGCCACATTGGATTAAGTTTTACATTGAACCAGTGAGGAAGATAAAACCCAATAATAAATTCAACAATCAACATCAAATTCTGTAGCATTTTGCCCTTCAGTGCATGTTTAGAAACCCAAATCCTGCAGAAACGAATCGCTGTAGTTAACCAACGACTGTGACTTACGGGTCCAATCTCCAAGAGAGCCAGATTTTGAGGAAACTCTCCTGATCTGATTTCTTGAACAATACGATAAGCGTAAGATTCATCCGTGCTGAGGTCTTTGATAACTTCTTCAGACAACACTGGAAGGGGAGGGCCTACTTCGACCTTTGGAAAGTTTGTATTTATTTCTAATTCCGTTGCTTCATCTAGCATGTTGCCAAGGGGGCCTGACCACTTGTTGTTGCTCTTTGTAGGACTATCAAGTTCCTGGATGAGACGACGAAGAGGTAGTTCCCCTGTGTGCAAATGACATACAATCCAAACAAGCCTTCTTCCAAGTTTTTTCTCTAAATGCGTCATAACACCGCCTTGCCATCCAGTGTTCACCGCAGTTGAGTCTCCACCAATGGCCTGCAGTGAACTGTCAAGTCTTCTTTCTTGAAGTCAACATATTATTTGATCAGCAATTGCCTCTCCATGTTTCTTGCCTTCTACTTCTGCTTCAGGAACAAAGTGATACAAATAGCGGCCACCAGGTTCGGAACACACAGAGTAGTGTTCTTCTTTGATGAGACCTGGAAACTTTCTGTCCATTCCCTCTACCTCTAGGAGAACTTTTGTGTCATCTCTTCTTCCATCAAACAAAAGGCAAGAGAGACCTTCCTCCTTCAAATCTTTTTCATGCTGATCAGATATTTCCTTCATTGTTTTTTCTTGTGCTCTTCTTATTTTATTATGATCTATCACTAGGGATGTATCCTCTCGGCTGATGAGGCCTGCATCTATCCAAGCGGCAGTGGCAATCTCTGCAGTCTCTCGTAGCCCCGTATGGTGGCGAATACTGGCAAGGGCAATGTTTGAGATGTCTTTAGTGTTGTATTTCATTCTCTTCGGCGAAGGTTCAGATGGCATTTTGGAGCTATCATCTGATGTTGCTTCTTTCTGTTCATCTGAAGAGCTTTCAAAGAAGTGAGAAACCTCTTGATAGAGCTCTTCATCTCTTTGGGTGGCTTCTTCACTCTTCTTTTTCTTCCTTTCTTCCCTCTCTCGGATTTTCTCTTTTTTCTTAGCAATAACAATCTGTTTTTTGGTTTCTAAATAATCTGCCGAACCAATCTGCATACTTCCTTGGCCTCCTGCCTTTGTTCTCTGCGCCTTTATGAAAGCCAGCTTCAAAACAGGGATCTTCTTCTCACGAGGACAGCGACAATCAATGTGAGGGTGAGGTTCTCTTCTGCATGAGGGAGAACAATTGGCTTCAGAACACAACTCTATGGGAAACTGGCAGTTAAAAATGTCAAGAAGAGTATCAAGTTGGTGCTGAAATTTATTTTTCTTTGCTAGTTTTCCTTTACCAAGTGATGTCTCAACTGCTTTGTGCCACAGCTTTGTTAATTTTAGCTCAATAGTTCTATACTGATTGAGTACCGGTGGTTTGAATAACACATTAGCTTTTTTCCACTGATCCAGAACAGGGGGAATCATGTCCCTTATGAGCTCTTTCTCTGTGTAGTTCCTTCTATCCTTTGTATTTTGTTCACGAAGGAGTAACCCTAGTCTCAGCATGTCTCGCACTGTTGGTAGTTCTGATACGGGAAGCTCCTTGCCTATACCGACTAACAGGCTCAAGTGGCATGACGACTGACCTCTTTTCTTCAATTTTGGCATCTTAGGGATATCTGAAAAGAAAGAAAAACATTTAAGTATTTTATATCAATTACGATGTTTCAAAGTTTAGTCATTCGATATTCTAAAATTCAATAAAAAAGTATTTCATGGGATTACAACATAATTAGACAGAAGAATGTGATGATAATAAATAATTGTAATAATCAATAATCCATACTTACAGTTAAACTGTAGTATTCGTCTAGTAGAATAACTATGAAGTAGGTACAAGAGCAATAACAGCAAACCACCGTCTATGACATCTATGTTAGAGGCAACTGAGGACTGAGAGTGAGGGACAGTTCTATTCATGTTGTGATTTGTACATTGTACAACAACTATATGACCTTGAAAACACTCCAAATGCGATCAGTGGGATAATTCTGTGACAGATGAATAGTTAATGAATTTATGTCCTATAATTTAGTAAAAGAGTCAATTTCTGAAACTTTAAGGTAAAATTGATGTAGGTAAGGGTTATTTTATTTCATTTTGGTTGGCCAATTTCAAGTTTTGACATGAAAAGACTATATTTTCACTACCAAAATTGATTTGAAAAAAGTTGACAAAATTGACACACCCTAATATATATATATATATATATATATATATATATATATAGAAACGACGTAAGTATAGAGGAGTGTTCTGCACACGAGGAAGAGAAATAACGAACAAATGAAAATGAGGTGACCGCCCGGGAATCGAACCCAGGATCTTCCGATTGCCGGTCAGATATGCTACCACTACACCACGGGCCTCGATCAGTCAGAAGTCGTAATTCTCCTACATAGGGCAGAAACCAATGCCTTGAGAGGGCACCCTCGCAAATATATATATATATATATATATATAAGGGGTTCCAAAAAACCTTAGCCGCCCCCCATTTGCAGCTTACATGTTTATTTATATCGAAATAGTTTTTATTGATTATAAAAATATATAAAATTCTTTATTTATTGCAGGTATTAAAATTACTCTAGCTGATAAAGTGATAATATAATGGCTTCTCAATTAATTGGTGATTCGGAGAGGCAACGTGTGATAGATCGCATACGAGCAATAACATTTCGGGAAGCTCGTGATGCTGGAGCCACCTTTATTACACGTTCATGGGTTGCCAAAAAGTTGCGAAGAAGTGAGGACTTCGTCAAAAGAAATTGGAATAAAACTTTGGATGATGTGAAATGGATACAACCAAATCTAGGCGCCCAAATTTGCCACTCTCTCAGGAAACAAAGGACATCATTGAAAGCGGTACGCGTAAGTGGAAAAACAGCTGTGCTAAACTTTCTAGAGAGATCGAAGTGTTGAGAGGAAAGATCGTTAGTGGTGAGATCATTCGACTGTACCGTCATAGGCAAGGTTTAAAGCCTTGGCATGAACTTCCAAAGCCAAGAAAAACTCAACTTAACATCGATGACAGAATGTGGTTTGCCCATTATCTTGAAGATTGGGATGTGGATGATTTCATGCATTTAGCTGTCTCTGATGAATTTTTTTTTTACGTAACACGTCGGCCTAACTACCAAAATGATCTTGTGTGGGCCACAACACCAGATGAAATCGATGACAATGAACATTATCGCGAATTATTAAAAAGTCCAGACTGTGTTGCCTGAGTGTGTTGGTGTGTTTGTTTTGTTCACTGCAAAGAAGCTCATGTGGGTGCTGAAGCCAAATGGTCAGAGTTGGGATGGACAGTATTTTCATGATATTATTCTATCCCAGCATGTCATTCCTTTTCTAAGAAACCCAAACAATGTTATGGATGTCGATCAGGTCACACTTCTGCACGATAAAGCCCCCTGCTTTAAGGCATTAGCCACTCAACAGTTGCTGCGGAACCATGAGATCGAATTCTTTGGAAATGAAGAATGGCCAGGAAATTCTCCTGACCTGAACGTCTGTGAACACATTGGATCAGTTATAAAGGACAAGGTTGAATGTCTCTTCTTTCAAGAACCTGCAGCAAATCGATTTTCGAAGGATACAATGACGCAACACATTGAAACTGTTTTGAAAATTTGCGTAACGATCAAGATCTATTCACGTCACTTTTGGCAAGCTACTCAAAGCGAATTCAGGCTGTCTTGGAAGCCAATGGCGGGAACACCAAGTTTTAATTGTTTCTCATTAAATGCAGGATTAAATTCTCTTTTGTAAGGTATGTTTAATTTTACTCTACCTCTAATGGTTTAGGCCATGAGCGAGGGGGGGCTAAGGTTTATTGGAGCCCCGTATATACTACATAGTTTTGTATATTTTTTATTATATATATATATATATATATATATATATATATATATATGAAAAGAAGGATCAACACAACGGCAAACATTTTCATTTATTTGTACATCAGACGTTTCGACAAATCTTTTGTCATCATCAGTGAGTTAAGTCTTAAAACCTTAAAACAAAATTGAAAAGTGAAAGTTACATCAATACAATATTAAGACCATTAAAATTAAAACCTTAAAGCAAAATGAAAATTGCATCAATACAAAATTAAAAACATTTAAATTTCATCACTATAAAAACTAAAATTAAATTAAATTTCATCACTATAAAAACTAAAATTAAATTACCTCAATAGGTAAATACACAATGTTTACATCCACCTCCATACTTGGCAAAGTCTAAGTGAACACTAGGTGGTCAGAGGATTAGGAAGGGTATATCTGTGAAACACGGTTGGTTGTCAAAAGAGTCGTAATTTGTAGGATGAGCTATTATTATTAAGGAGGGTTTGTTTCTATAGATGTACAAAGATTCTAAAATTCGGAGTTCTGTAAGGTTATTGGATCTAGTTAAAATTTCAAACTGAGTTTTGTGAAGGGGATGGTCGTTTTCATCACTGTGGTTTCTAATTGCGGATTGTGGAGGGCTACTGAGGGGACGGTTGGTACGGACTGACAAGCCCAAATGTTGAGAAAGGCGCACCTCCAGTTGGAGTTGAGTGCTGCCAATATACGCAGCCTTACAGCTGTCGCACGTGTATTTGTAAACAACATTGGGGCATACAGTTTTGGGGAATTCATCTTGAACTTTAAAAAATTTGATAATTTAAGTGGGTTGACGAAGGCGAATCTAAAATTTATTTGGGGATAACTAGACTTGAGTAGTTTGGACAATTCACCTCGAATACGCAATGATAAATAACCATAAAAAGGTAATTTAATATATCTGGTTTCTTTTTGTACTGTAGTTACGGGGAGTTTAGTATCAAAAGTGTTATTTAAAAATTTCTTTAATTGGTTATCGAATAGATGAGAAGGGTAGTAATTATTAATAAAGTACTGTTTTAAAAATTTAAATTCTTCGTTTAACGAAAAGTAATCCGAACAAATACGGTAACTTCTTGTTAATAATGTTACTATAGCACTAATCTTATATTTATAAAACATACAACTTAAATAATTGGTTCCCAAGCCAGTAAAAGTTTGTTTCCGAAATAGTGAAGTATGGAACTTATTATGGGCCCGTTTAACTAAAACATCCAGGAAAGGTAAACTATTATTTGTTTCGTTTTCACACGTGTACTTAATATTACTATGTTGTTTATTAAGATAATCAAGAAAAAGTTTTACGTGTGAAGGATGGTTAAATATTAAGAAAGTGTCATCCACGTATCTTCTGTAATATATGGGTTTAAAACTACTAGGACAATTTTTCAACCAAATTTCTTCGTAATGGCAAAGAAATGCATTTGCTAGTGTTGGGCTTAACGGGGAACCCATAGCTACCCCATCAATTTGGCTGTAAAGGTTGCTATTAAATAAGAAAAGATTATCAAAACACACTATTTCGAGAAGGTTTTTAAATTGAGTCTGAGTGAGGCCATTAATAAGAGTATTATCAGTAGTGAATAACTTATTTAGTATGATATTTAATGTTTCTTTTAACGGGACATTAGTAAACAATGATGAGACATCAAAACTGGCCATAGTAAGAGAATCGGCATGATTGATCTCTTTTATCTCTTTCAAACTTGCTGTGATAAAACTGTCAACAGACATAAAAGGATACATGCTGCCAAATTGGAAAAATTGGGAATCACTCAGTCGTTTTTTAATAATCCAGATAATTTTATTTGTAATTTCTCTAATAAAGTTTTAAGTATTAGAGAGAAAGAAATATTGTCGTTAGGCTTAAATTTTGATCTACCTCATTATAAACTAAATTTTTATAAATTTTTCTCTGGCTTTGAAAATCTTCTCATGAATATTAAGAATTGTGAGATCCGACCAAATTTCTCGTTTCATAACTTGGTAAAACAAGTGGAGAGCATCTCTTTTAAGAATTTTTACAATTTTAAACCCCATAAGGTGTTTTCTCCCCTCTTTAATAAGCAAGATTTTAAAATTCTTATTTCTTAATAATTTGAAAAAGGATAACTCTGTCATCATTACAAAACCGGATAAGGGTAAAGGAGTAGTGCTGATTGATTCAACAGTTTACATAAATAGAATGGAGACAATTTTGTCGGATACGTCTAAATTTAAAAGGGTAAAAGAGAATGTTCTGTCTAAATTACTAAAACTCGAAGATAAACTTAATAGGTGTTTGCGTAAATTAAAAAATAGTAATATTATTGCTGACAATACATACAATTTTTTATTTGCTTCTGGTTCTAATCCAGGAATTCTATATGGTTTACCTAAAGTCCACAAGCCAAATTTCCCACTAAGACCTATTCTTTCGGCATGTGGTACATTCAATTATAACTTAGCCAAATTCTTCGTTCCCTTGCTTTCAAAACTCACCTTTAATGATTATTCTATTAACAACTCGTTTGATTTTGCTAAAGAGATAAAAGAGATCAATCATGCCGATTCTCTTACTATGGCCAGTTTTGATGTCTCATCATTGTTTACTAATGTCCCGTTAAAAGAAACATTAAATATCATACTAAATAAGTTATTCACTACTGATAATACTCTTATTAATGGCCTCACTCAGACTCAATTTAAAAACCTTCTCGAAATAGTGTGTTTTGATAATCTTTTCTTATTTAATAGCAACCTTTACAGCCAAATTGATGGGGTAGCTATGGGTTCCCCGTTAAGCCCAACACTAGCAAATGCATTTCTTTGCCATTACGAAGAAATTTGGTTGAAAAATTGTCCTAGTAGTTTTAAACCCATATATTACAGAAGATACGTGGATGACACTTTCTTAATATTTAACCATCCTTCACACGTAAAACTTTTTCTTGATTATCTTAATAAACAACATAGTAATATTAAGTACACGTGTGAAAACGAAACAAATAATAGTTTACCTTTCCTGGATGTTTTAGTTAAACGGGCCCATATAAGTTCCATACTTCACTATTTCGGAAACAAACTTTTACTGGCTTGGGAACCAATTATTTAAGTTGTATGTTTTATAAATATAAGATTAGTGCTATAGTAACATTATTAACAAGAAGTTACCGTATTTGTTCGGATTACTTTTCGTTAAACGAAGAATTTAAATTTTTAAAACAGTACTTTATTAACAATTACTACCCTTCTCATCTATTCGATAACCAATTAAAGAAATTTTTAAATAACACTTTTGATACTAAACTCCCCGTAACTACAGTACAAAAAGAAACCAGATATATTAAATTACCTTTTTATGGTTATTTATCATTGCGTATTCGAGGTGAATTGTCCAAACTACTCAAGTCTAGTTATCCCCAAATAAATTTTAGATTCGCCTTCGTCAACCCACTTAAATTATCAAATTTTTTAAAGTTCAAAGATGAATTCCCCAAAACTGTATGCCCCAATGTTGTTTACAAATACACGTGCGACAGCTGTAAGGCTGCGTATATTGGCAGCACTCAACTCCAACTGGAGGTGCGCCTTTCTCAACATTTGGGCTTGTCAGTCCGTACCAACCGTCCCCTCAGTAGCCCTCCACAATCCGCAATTAGAAACCACAGTGATGAAAACGACCATCCCCTTCACAAAACTCAGTTTGAAATTTTAACTAGATCCAATAACCTTACAGAACTCCGAATTTTAGAATCTTTGTACATCTATAGAAACAAACCCTCCCTTAATAATAATAGCTCATCCTACAAATTACGACTCTTTTGACAACCAACCGTGTTTCACAGATATACCCTTCCTAATCCTCTGACCACCTAGTGTTCACTTAGACTTTGCCAAGTATGGAGGTGGATGTAAACATTGTGTATTTACCTATTGAGGTAATTTAATTTTAGTTTTTATAGTGATGAAATTTAATTTAATTTTAGTTTTTATAGTGATGAAATTTAAATGTTTTTAATTTTGTATTGATGCAATTTTCATTTTGCTTTAAGGTTTTAATTTTAATGGTCTTAATATTGTATTGATGTAACTTTCACTTTTCAATTTTGTTTTAAGGTTTTAAGACTTAACTCACTGATGATGACAAAAGATTTGTCGAAACGTCTGATGTACAAATAAATGAAAATGTTTGCCGTTGTGTTGATCCTTCTTTTCATCTGTAAGCTCCGGTTCCCTAAGGAGAAGTCAATAGCTTTGATATATATATATATATATATATATATATATATTATTGGTGGACCGGATGTCAGTTTTTCAATATCTGCGGATGCGGATGTTTAATTTTAATATGCGCGGATGCGGATGCGGATATTTAGTTAATCTATCAGTATAATATAGAATTATGAATATATGACATAATTTTTCAAATTTCGTGATATTACTATTATGGCAGGCAATGCATAAGAATTAAAATTAATATTAATGTTTTCATTATCATAAAAATAATAACTTTCTCAATAGTTTCAGCAACAGAAAATTCAATGAAACAAGTTTCATTCAATTTTCTGTGTTACCAGGTATTTATATTTTGAGGTTTATATATTTATTTGTTCATTAATAACACTGGTCAACAAAGATTTTTCATCAGAGTACATTTTGTGGTGGCTGGATAGCATTTTTCACGCTGATTCCAAACCTGCATTCAGATTTTTTCTAGCACGTATAGTTTTAAAGATGAAGGCATATATATAACTACACAGATTTAACCATTTTAAATAGGCAAAATACTAATATTTCAACATTTGATTGTGTTTATTTTATTGTGTTTTTTTAGTTTATTCATCTTATTTATTTCAATTATCTTAATTATACATCTTATGTATTTCAGGTGTGAGCTTTTACGTCTAGCAGCATTGTGATTCAGGCAACAACGCCGTGCTTTGTGTGTCAAAAGATCAGTCCAGTCCAAGAACTTGTTGTGTCAAACTGGTGTACATTTTTTTTGAATTTATAGTTTGCTCAGGTCAGTCAACATGCCTCGACAATGTAAGAATGACCCCGACAAGTTCTGTTTCGTATGCGGCCAGTTGACAACTAAAACACAGCGACGAAGTATTACAACCGACATTAAGAAAATATACAAGCTATACTTTGGTTGCCATCTAGGTGACCAAGATAAACCATGGGCGCCACATCAAATCTGTTCTGGCTGTTCAAATGGATTACGTGATTGGCTTAACAAAAAGAAAGCTTCAATGCCATTTGCCATACCTATGATATGGAGGGAGCCGAGAGATCATCATGAAGACTGTTATTTTTGTAGTGTGAACTTAATGGGGTTTTCTGCCAAGAACAAACACCAGATTGTATATCCAAACTTGGATTCAGCACGTAGACCAGTAAAACATGATGAAACATTGCCCATTCCAATTCCCCCAAGTGATAGGCTAGATTCTATCATAGATGACATGGAAAGTGATGAAGGTGCAACTGGCGTTTCCGGACCATCTACAAAACCAGAGTACACTTTTGAAGGTAGACATTTAGAGCCTAAAAAGTTAACCCAAGGACAGTTGAATGATCTTGTTAGAGACTTATCGCTGTCTAAAGAGAAATTAGAGCATCTCGCCTCAAGACTAAAGGAGAACAATTTACTTGAGAACAATGTTCGTATTAGTTACTACCGAAAGCGGAATTTTGAATTAACAGCATTTTTTTCAGTAGACGGTCCTCTCTGTTATTGCCATGACATCAATGGACTATTTACAGCCATATCTCAGACGTATGTGGCATCTGAGTGGCGCCTCTTTATTGATTCGTCGCAGAGAAGCCTGAAAGCAGTTCTTTTGCATAATGGTAATATAATGCCATCCATCCCCATTGCCCATTCCGTCCATCTAAAAGAGACATATGACAATATGGATATACTACTTAAGGCAATCAAATACGACAGTCATCAATGGAATGTTTGTGGAGATCTAAAAGTTATAGGAATGCTTATGGGTATGCAGTCAGGATTCACAAAATTTTGTTGTTTCCTTTGCCTGTGGGACAGTCGCGCCACTATAGAACATTACACCAAAAGTGAGTGGCCACTTAGGTATACATATGTCCCAGGGATAAGCAATGTCCAGTCTGTCCCTTTAGTGGATCCCCAAAAGATCTATCTGCCACCTCTTCACATTAAACTTGGTTTAATGAAGAATTTTGTTAAAGCAATGGGTAAAGTCAATTCTGAAGGGTTCCAATACCTTTCAAGGAAATTTCCGAAGGTTACTGCAGCAAAATTGAAGGAAGGAATTTTTGTTGGGCCACAAATAAGGGAGGTTTTGAATGACACTGAATTTGAAAAAGTCCTAAGTCCGCTGGAATTGAAGGCTTGGCTGGCGTTCAAATGGATATGTGAAAACTTTCTTGGAAGCAACAAGTCACCTCCTTGATGCCTTCAAAGAAATGGAGTGTCGAATGTCGTTAAAAATTCACTTCCTGCATTCCCACTTAGATTTCTTTCCTGAAAACCTTGGTGCAGTGAGTGACGAGCAAGGAGAGCGCTTCCATCAAGATATTCAGATGATGGAGAAGCGCTACCAAGGATATTGGAATGAAAGCATGATGGCGGACCATTGTTGGATGCTGTATCGTGACAATCCAGGCCAAATTTACAAAAGGAAATCACACTCACAGCGCTTTTAATAAAATAATGTATATATTCTTTATTTATAAGTACATTGAATAAGGTATATGATGTATTTGTTGTTTAGCATTCCTAAGTGTGATCTATACATCCATAAATTTTCTTATAGCAATATCAAAAACTTAAAAATATCAAAACCAGTGTATCTATATAATTATACGTGCTAGAAAAAAAATAAAACCAGATTCGGAATCAGCGCGAAACATGCATTAAGAAAAGTGTGATCATGTTTGTGATGAGAAAAAAAGTTTCATTTTGTTGGCCAGTGTAATTAATACTTTACATGAAATGTGCATGACTGGGCCTTATAAGCTACTTTATAAGCTAATTTAATTGTAAATTGCATAATTTATTGGAGGTAATATCCGCATAACATCCGCAGTTAGAAGTGTGGTTGCGGATGCGGATTTTAAAAATGATGCGGATATCCGGTCCACCACTAATATATATATATATATATATATATATATATATATATATATGCTGCAAACCCACAAGGAAAAAGAAAAACGATTCCAAGGCCTTTCGTGTATTCAAAGCTACACCTCGTCAGGCCTGGAATCGTTTTTCTTTTTCCTTGTGGGTTTGCAGCATTTATTCATTTCACGTGTTTTATTGTGAAATTCATCCCATATATATATATATATATATATATATATATATATATATATATATATATATATTTCTTTCTTGTCCCTGAAGATGTGAATATATCACGAAAGCGCTCGGATTCGTGTTTCTTTTTCTTTTTTCCTGTGGTTGTTGCTTATATATATATATATATATATATATATATATATATATATATATATATATATACACACCGTATTTCCCGGCGTATAACGCGCACTTTTTTTTCCCCAAAAATACTCCAAAAATCACCCTGCGTTAAAATGAACTCGTTAAAATTGTACATGTGAAGTGAGGTAGGAGGTATGTTTTCCTAAATTTGTATTTTCCTAAATTTTCTCTTCACAATAATTTTCTCTTCAAAATTAGGGTGCGCGTTATACGCCGCGAAATACGATATATACCTTACCTTACCTTACAACCTTACAAAGGTTCCGCGCGATGATTTCTCATTTCGCGGAGGTCAAGCTTGTCGCCCCTCCTCTCAAGTTGGCCTGGTGAAGTAGTGAGTTGGATTCTTGCGCTCTCCACCTCACATAGCCAGGTACGCCCGGCTCATCGGGGATTGTTCTGAGCCAGGCGTCTAGTCTTCTTTTGAAGATTTCCACTGCAACTCCCTTCGTGTTTCTTAGGTCTTTGGGCAACTGATTAAACAGTTTTGGTCCTCTCACTACAAAACTATTTTCTTTCAGGGTTAAGGATGTTCCCTGTCTCGCCTTCAATTTGGGAATACGACACAGTCTACCGCTTCTACTTTCCATCGTTGTTTGGGGAGTTATGGGATTCAGAGTAAGATTAGGGACTAGTTTCTCCATTATTTTCCAAGTGTAAATAATGGTGTATCTCTCTCTTCTCCTTTCCAGTGAATATAGGTCTAGTTCTCGTAACCTTTCCCAGCAATTTAGTTCTTTGCACCCATTGTTCTTGGCTGTGAAGCTTCTTTGGATCCCCTCCTGCTGTCTAATGTCTTCTTTTTTATATGGGGAAGTTAGGACCGAGCAGTATTCTAATTTGGGTATGATCAGGGTTTTCAGTAGAGGAATCATTACATTCCTATCCCTTCGTTTAAAGGTTCTCAATATCTGACCCGTTATTCTCTTTGCTCTGTTTACTGCTATCTTATTTTGTGTTTCAAATTTCGCATCATCTGTCATTACAACCCCTAAATCTTTTGCTCTGGAATTTCTCTGAATTTCCTATCCATTTGGGGTATAATATTCCATGGACTTTAGGTCTTCTCTTTTCCGTACCGTAATAGCTGAAATTTCTCAGTGTTAAACTTCATATTGTTGTCTTCAGTCCACTTGTAGATTTTGTTTATGTCGGTTTGTAGAGATCCTATTGTCTTCTGGGTTTCTTATTTTTCTACTGATCTTTGTGTCATCCGCAAAGGATGTTACTGTGCTGTCTCTGGTAACGTCGTCATCTATGTCAGTTAGCATGATTATGAAGAGTAGTGGAGCTAATACTGTTCCTTGTGGTACCGAGCTGAGGACCTCTGATTCTGATGAAGATACTCCTTGTACTGTAACGACTTGCCTCCGCTCACTAAGGAAATTATATATCCATTTCCCTACTTTTCCTGTTATTCCCATATATTTCAGTTTATGTATTATGATTCCGTGGTCACACTTGTCGAACGCTTTAGCAAAGTCTGTGTATAGTACATCATAGTTTTCATTACTTTCAAGTGAATCAATAATGTTGTAGTGTTCCATTAGTTGTGATAGGCATGATCTGCCTGATCGAAACCCGTGTTGGTTATCATTGAATTTTTTATGAGTTTCCAAATTCTTTCAAATATTTTAGTGAGATGAGATGTAATCGACACTGGCCTATAGTTTTTGGCCTCGGATCGATCTCCTCCTTTATATATTGGGATTATGTTCGCGCTCTTCAGGATGCCCGGTATTTCTCCCGTGTCTAATGATCGTCTCCATATCCGGTATAGGGGCTCAGCGATTGCATTCTTGCAGTTTTTGATCAGTGTGGCATTCCATTTATCCGGTCCTGCCGCTGAGTGTGTTTTTAGTTTCCCTATGGCTTGTGTAATATCATCCGTCGTGAAGTCGAAATCCGTTATACTTTCCCCTTGTGGTTCTTCTTCAAAGAACGCGTTTCTATCGCATATCTATCGCATACATATATATATATATATATATGATGAATAAAACCACGAAGGGAAAAGAAACACACAGTGGTGCTCAAGCGCTTTCGTCTAATGACATGCTCAGGAACACTGAAGCAAAAGGAAAGTTCAAGACAATATATAGGTTACAAAAATATATGTACAGTATATATATATATATATATATATATATAGTAAGTATAGAAATAAAATTGTGGGAGGAGCAAATACATTCGTACGGAAAACTGACAATTTTAGCACTTTGCCCGAATTTCAACATAAATTAAAATGGCTTGTTTACAATCAATTTTTTTTATAGTTATTGTCTGAATGATACATAGGTCACAAAAGAATAAAGAAATGAAAATAAATATAAATTGGAAGCGAAAATAGATAAAAAATAATATTACAAACTGATACCTAAATGATATATAGGTCACAACCGAAATACATAAAGACATAAACCTGCGGATAAAAACAAAAACTGTAAGCGGAGGATACAAATTCAAGTTCAATTGGAAGGTTTACAATCAATTTAATAGATGATGCCAAAATGTTATATATGTCACAAAGAAATAAAATAAAGAAATAAACCTATAAAATAAATTGAAACATAAATTGTAAGAGAAACACAAATTTATAAGGGAAAAAATTACCAAAGGTTTTTATATATATAAGAAATACGCATACAACAATAAACTGAAAAATAAAATTGTAAGAAAAGCGTACAAATTTATAAGGAAAAAGAGACAACAAAAAGTTTTTTTTTACCAAAGGTTTAGCAGCCTGCCCTTCTTGTTTAAATCCATTCTGAAGGAATTCAGAGCAACGGGATCGAGTTGAAACAGACCTTTACTCATGTTAAAGTTATTTGTAAGTTGAATTATAGCAGACTCAAGAATATTTCTATTAACAATGTTGCTAGAGTGAAACAAAACTGAAGCATTATTCCAATCAATACAATGGGATAACTCTGACAAATGGACAAAAAGAGCACTGGACAACTGTCCCGTTCTAACGGAATATTGATGCTGTTTTACACGCGTTTGCAAATCCTTTCCCGTCTCACCTATGTAAAAGGAATCACATTGTTTACACCCAATTTTATAAATAATGCCTAAATTATTGGTAGGGCTATTTTTTACTATGATGTTTTTCACAATATTGTTATATGAAAAACTACACTGATATCCAAAAGTTTAAGTACATTAGCAGAACCTAAGAAGTCCGGGAAAAATGGAAGTACTAAAATATTCTTGGACAAGGTGCGAGTGTTATTATTCACACGATAGAAGGTTCGTTTAGTCTTATTAAGACAAGATTCCATGAACGCAGATGGGTAACACAGCTCACTTCCAATACCGTTGATATTTTACTTTATGTATATTATATATATATATATATTCCTTATATATGGCTTATATACGTATGTCGTATATATATATATATCCTATATATGTCGTATATATTCTTATAGTTCTTTATATATCATTTAGGCATCATTTTGTTTTCCAGTTCATATTTATTTGTACTTTTTTATTCTTTCGTGACCTATGTATGATTCAGACCATAACTAAAAACCTTTGGTAATTTTTTCCCTTATAAATTTGTGTTTCTCTTACAATTTATGTTTCAATATATTTTATAGGTTTATTTCTTTATTTTATTTCTTTGTGACATATATAACATTTTGGCATCATCTATTAAATTGATTGTAAACCTTCCAATTGAACTTGAATTTGTATCCTCCGCTTATAGTTTTTGTTTTTATCTGCAGGTTTTTGTCTTTATGTATTTCGGTTGTGACCTATATATCATTTAGGCATCAGTTTGAAATTTTTTTTTTTATCTATTTTCGCTTCCAATTTATATTTATTTTCATTTCTTTATTCTTTTGTGACCTATGTATCATTCAGACAATAACTATAAAAAAAATTGGTTGTAAACAAGCCATTTTAATTTTTGTTTTAATTTCGGGCAAAGTGCTAAAATTGTCAGTTTTCCGTACGAATGTATTTGCTCCTCCCACAATTTTATTTCTATACTTACTATATATATATATATATACTGTACATATATTTTTGTAACCTATATATTGCCTTGAACTCTCCTTTTACTTCAGTGTTCCTGACGATGTCATTAGACGAAAGCGCTTGAGCACCACTTTGTGTTTCTTTTCCCTTCGTGGTTTTATTCATCATAAATATTTTTCACGTGTCACTTTCGTGAAACAATTTTCATATATATATAGATATATATATACAGGGTGTCCCATAAGTCCGGCATCATAGGAGAAATTCATATTTTTCTATTTCTACAAACCATAATTCATATTTTTCTCTTTCTACAAGCCATAATGTCTGTGAGCAAAGAAGAACGAATCCAGATAATTCTACTCATAGGAAATCGAAGTCAAAGAGAGGCCGCTGCTGAATTTAACAGACTGCATCCAGACCGCGAGCCAATAACACAGAGTTGTGTTAGCAGACTTGTTGCAAGTCTCTTTGACTCCGATTTCCTATGAGTAGAATTATCTGGATTCGTTCTTCCTTGCTCACAGACATTATGGCCTGTAGAAAGAGAAAAATATGAATTATGGTTTGTAGAAATAGAAAAATATGAATTTCTCTTATTATGTCGGACTTATGGGACACCCTGTGTATATATATATATATATATATATATTCCTCGTTCGTATTTCTTATGCTATTATTATTATTTTTTATTTTATTTTTTGATAATATATATTCCATCGTATGATTGTATATTTATTTTCTATATATTTCTTGAAATTGATTCCAATAATTCGTCTAAATAAACAGAATGATGTAATGGTGTTTTATTTAATTCTTTTGGTTGTAAACGATATTATTATTTAATTATACCAAATGGCTGTCTTCTAAACCGACTGACGGATTTCCAAAGAATCTGTCAAGAATATCTGAATAGCGCAATATGGCAGTTGAAGAGGTAATAATATATATATACTGTATATATATATATATACACATACACATCTACCTTCTAGGTATTCTATGTCAACTGGCGGATTATGCCAACTGGCGGAAAGCCAACTGCCGTGAATATATGCTTAAATTAATTAAACTGCGCAATCTGCCAACTCAACCCTAATAATGTACACCTGAACAAGCCATTTACGCCTTCTAGATAGCCTTCTAAGCCAACTGGCGGGTTAAGCCTGGAGGCACTGGCTTCTACGCCAACTGGCGGATTAGGACCTTATAAGACAGCGGGCACTCGGCTGAAGTCTTAATATGCGCTTGGCTCCTGCCAAGCGAACACACCTCTCTCCTTCTCCTTTCTCTCATAGGTTAGGTATACCCCTTTGGGGGTTGGGGCCGTCCCACCTCCCCAAAGAGGTCTCCCCCAGTTTGCTGGGGGGAGTTCATTGCAACTTGGGGGATAACCCCTTCCCCTTGTTGCATAACCGCTTGCAACATTTCCTTTGCAACATTGATCAACATTTGCAATTGCATTACACTCTCTCCTTTTGCGTCCATACTACTAACAGCAACAGTATAGTAACATCCTTTGCAGACGATACAAAAATCAGCGATGTAAATGAAGTGGAGGCCTTGCAGAGGGACACGAACAAAATATATAAATGGTCAGAAGACAGCAACATGACATTTAACACCGAGAAATTTCAGCTCTTGAGATATAGTAGAAAAGAGGAACTTAGACTGCATATTATGCTCCAGATAGACAGGAAATTCAGAGAAGCACGAAAGCGATCGATTTGGGGGTAATAATGACAGATGATGCGAAATTCGAAACACAAAATCAGATAGCGATAAATAAAGCAAAAAGAGTCGCGGGACAGGTACTACGGACGTTCAAGAGAAGGGACAGGAAATTAATGATTCCCCCCTGCTAAAATCCTGATCATACCAAAACTTGAATACTGCTCAGTTTTGACGTCCCCATATAAAAAGGAAGAAACTAATAAACTAAAAGAAACGCAGAGACATTTCACAGCCATTATTGATGGCTGCAAAGAACTCAAATACTGGGAAAGACTAGGTAAACTAAATCTGTACTCCCTGGGAAAAAGAAGAGAGAGGTACACCATAATCTACATATGGAAAATGATCGAAAAACTGGTACCAAACCTAAAACTAAACCCAATTATCATTCAAACAACACTGGAAAATAGGAAAGTCAGAATGTGTAGTGTTCCCAAATTAAAGGCCCGACAAGGGACCTCCTCAACACTGAAGGAAAATAGCTTGGTTATCAGGGGGTCAAGACTTTTTAACCAGCTTCCAAAGGACCTCAGAAACGTAACGGGGGTCAAAGTTGAAGTCTTCAAGAGAAGACTAGATGCCTGGCTGAGGACGGTACCCGATGAGCCGGGGGTACCTGGCTATGTACGGTGGAGAGCGCAAGAAAGCAACTCGCTCCTCCACCAAGCCAGACCTAGAGGCGGGGCCACCAGCTTGACCTTCGTGTGAAGAGAGACCAACAGCAACGAGGTTAACGAGGTATATACTATGTATACTGTATATACGAGTATACTGTGTATGGGATGAATTTCACAATTTCCCAATTTTTTTCTTTTTCTTTTTTTCCTTGTGGGTTGCATCATATATATACAGGGTCGCGCATCATAGGAATTTTCAATGTTGACTATAATATAGTATTATTTTTCTTTTGGTAGGGGATGGCTGCGAAATTAACAATAGACAAGAGTGTGAGCTTGGTTTTAATATATGGAATACTAGGTCCAACAAATCGATGAATCAGTACAAAATTTAAATTCTGTACCGATTCATCGATTTGTTGTACCTGGTATTCCATACATTAAAACCAAGCTCACCCTTTCGTCTATTGTTAATTTCGCAGCCATCCCCCACCTAAAGGGAAAAAAAATATATAATAGTCAACACTGAAAATTCCTATGATGCGCGACTTTTGCGCCACCCTGTATATATGTGTGTATATATTAGTGATGTAGCGGATGTCATTTTTTTCACATCCGCGGATGCGGATGAGGATGTTTGATTTCAACAACCGCGGATGCGGATGAGGATGTTTGATTTCAACAACCGCGGATGCGGATGTCTACATTTTCGTTATTTTTTAGGATATATTCGAGATTTGTTGTGTTTAACATATATAATAAGTTATTATATAGAGAGAGCTGTAGCTATAATGTAGTATAATTGATTAATTGTACAATAATTGCTGTACTTTTCTCTGAACATATAAAATAATATCAAGCATCTAACTAATATAGAAATCAATTAGTGAATTCGTCTGCAAATAAATTCGTTATATTTTGTTGAGTTTCAGCCACAATTAGAAACCATAATTGTGTTACCAGGATGCGGGACGTGAACCCAACTCAAATGCACCCCACCGTCCTCTTTCCCCAACCTCCACCCTTATAGAAAGAGATCTTTAATTAGCTTGATAACTATTTATATTAAGTTTAAAGTTTTTATTAGCATATTTATAAATGAGTAATTAAAATAAAGTAAACTAAGATGTTCATCGTTTAATGTTCAAACTTAATTATAGGAAGGTTATGCTTAAGGAACATTAATTTTTCTGCCTTTTCTGCTGCCAGTCTGTTTCTCTTTTCATCATATATTAATCCAGCACTGCTAAATAATCTCTCGCTTGGTACGTTTGTTGGAGGACAGGCTAAATGTTTCCTTGCAAGTTTACTCAAGTATGGATAGATATTCTGCGTATTTTTCCACCAACTAATAGGATTGTCACATGCAGCCAGGCGTTTTTCTTGGTGATAGCTCTCGATCATTTTTACTACATCTTTTGACATCGCGTAGGTCTCGTCATCGCTGCTTGACTCAAGAAACTGAGAGAGAGATTCTGTGATAGATTTGCTTGTTGAAGGTGTTGGTTCTGTCACTGAAACTTTTATTCTTTTGGTGGGTGGCGAAGCGACAGATTCAAGAGATTGAAGCTCTTCAACTGCTTTGCCAAGTGATGATTTAACTCGTTCTAATGTACTAGGTGAAAATAACTTAGCTTTGTAACGTGGATCTAAGTAGGTTGCAAGAGAGTAACTTCATACAAGAACAGCCTCTCGTCTTGTCGCTTGCATCACTTTTGCGCACAATGAACTAGTTCTATTAATATAGTAGAATTTGATAATTTCCGCTTATTAATGACGTTTTATCTCAACGGTCCACATCCGCACGACATCCGCAGTCCAAAGTGCGGATGCGGGTGCGGATGCGGATGCGAGAAAATGTGCGGATGTTCCGCGGATGCGGATGTGACCTACATCACTAGTATATATATATGGGAATGAACTCAGAATGGTTCTCTGAGGTTTTTTTATGATACACACAGACCGTGCATTGAAGAAGGAACTCTTCTAGGAAAATTAAATCCACTATAGTCCGAATAAGTAATGTTAAATGACAAATACTATAGTTTTTTCTTTTTCATGATGCTAGTCCGACGTGTGGGCAACGGGTCACTCGCAAAGAGGTCCCAAAAACATAGCTTCCCTCACCAGCTATCTGCAAAGCAGATAGGATCCAGCTTTGGGGCAGGATCTAGGGTTTAAAGTAGCCTAGCCCAGCTACATTTAAAACCTTAATATAAGCAAAAGACTCCCTGCCTTCACGTCAGATTGAATACATCAAAGAAAAAGGGGTAACTATTATATTTTTAGCCAAAAAACAAAACTTAAACCTCAACTGGCAGAATTGAGCGTCCACTTTTCAAGGCACATAACATGTCCGTTTCATGATGGGAATGAACTCAGAATGGTTCCCTGAGGTTTTTTTATGATACACACAGACCGTACATGGAACAAGGAACTCTTCTAGGAAAATTAAATCCACTATAGTCCGAATAAGTAATGGTAAATGACAAATACGATAGTTTTTTCTTTTTCATGATGCTAGCCCGACGTGGGCAACGGGTCACTCGCAAAGAGGTCCCAAAAATATAGCTTCCCTCACCACCTATCTGCAAAGCAGATAGGATCCAGCTTTGGGACAGGATCTAGGGTTTAAAGCAGCCTAGCCCAGCTACATTTTGCTTATATTGCTTATATTGAGGTTCTAAATGTAGCTGGGCTAGGCTGCTTTAAACCCTAGATTCTGTCCCAAAGCTGGATCCTATCTGCTTTGCAGATAGCTGGTGAGGGAAGCTATATTTTTGGACCTTTTTGCGAGTGATCCGTTGCCCATGTCGGGCTAACATCATGAAAAAGAAAAAAACTACAGTATTTGTCATTTACCTTTACTTATTCGGACTATAGTAGATACAATTTTCCTAGAAGAGTTCCTTGTTCCATGCACGGTCTGTGTGTATCATATATATATATATATATATATATATATATATTGATACACACAGACAGTGCATGGAACAAGGAACTCTTCTGGGATAATTACATCCACTATAGTCCGAATAAGTAATGGTAAATGACAAATACCATAGTTTTTCTTTTTCATGATGCTAGCCCGACGCGGGCAACGGGTCACTCGCAAAGAGGTCCCATAAATATAGCTTCCCTCACCAGCTATCTGCAAAGCAGACAGGATCCAGCTTTGGGACATGGATCTAGGGTTTAAAGCAGCCTAGCCCTACTACATTTAGAACCTCAATATAAGCAAAAGACTCGCTGCCTTCACGTCAGATTGAATACATAAAAGAAAAAGGGATAACTATTATATTTTTAGCCAAAAACCAAAACTTAAACCTCAACTGGTAGAATTGAGCGTCCACTTTTCAAGGCACATAACATGTCCGTTTCAAGATGGGAATGAACTCAGAATGGTCCCCTGAGTTTTTTATGATACACACAGACAGTGCATGGAACAAGGAACTCTTCTGGGATAATTAAATCCACTATAGTCCGAATAAGTAATGGTAAATGACAAATACCATAGACCCTAGATCCATGTCCCAAAGCTGGATCCTGTCTGCTTTGCAGATAGCTGGTGAGGGAAGCTATATTTATGGGACCTCTTTGCGAGTGACCCTTGCCCGCGTCGGGCTAGCATCATGAAAAAGAAAAACTATGGTATTTGTCATTTACCATTACTTATTCGGACTATAGTGGATTTAATTATCCCAGAAGAGTTCCTTGTTCCATGCACTGTCTGTGTGTATCATAAAAAACTCAGGGGACCATTCTGAGTTCATTCCCATCTTGAAACGGACATGTTATGTGCCTTGAAAAGTGGACGCTCAATTCTACCAGTTGAGGTTTAAGTTTTGGTTTTTGGCTAAAAATATAATAGTTATCCCTTTTTCTTTTATGTATTCAATCTGACGTGAAGGCAGCGAGTCTTTTGCTTATATTGAGGTTCTAAATGTAGCAGGGCTAGGCTGCTTTAAACCCTAGATCCATGTCCCAAAGCTGGATCCTGTCTGCTTTGCAGATAGCTGGTGAGGGAAGCTATATTTATGGGACCTCTTTGCGAGTGACCCGTTGCCCGCGTCGGGCTAGCATCATGAAAAAGAAAAACTATGGTATTTGTCATTTACCATTACTTATTCGGACTATAGTGGATTTAATTATCCCAGAAGAGTTCCTTGTTCCATGCACTGTCTGTGTGTATCATAAAAAACTCAGGGGACCATTCTGAGTTCATTCCTATATATATATATATATATATATATATATATATATATATATATAATATATATATATATATAATGCAAACCCACAAGGAAAAAGAAAAAAAATTACTCCAACTGCTTTCGTGTATTCAGCAATACACCTCGTCAGGGTGTTGAATACACGAACGGCCTTGCAATATTTTTTCTTTTTCTTTGTGGGTTTGCATCATTCATTCGTTTCACATGTTTAAGTGTGAAATTCATCCCATATTACTTTATATTACTTTATGTGAGTTCGAACGAAGGTTCAGGATCGACCTCCAGATGATCCCCATTATTTTTTTAGCCGTTGTAATTTTGATGTTATAGTGCTTTCTGAATTCTGCATCCGACGACATTATTATTCCAAGATCCCTGATTTGTGGATTTGGTGTAATTTGTCTGGCTTGCAGAGTTTTTTTTGTACCCTTTATGCTGTAGCTCCTTGTTATTATCATATCTTAGAAGTTGGAATTTTCCTTCGTTGAACTTCATATTGTTGTCTTCTGTCCACTGGAATAATGTTTCAATGTCGTTTTGTAATTTTTCTGTCACCCTGGTTCAATATTTCTTTGTATATCTTTGTGTCATCTGCGAAACATGATACAAAATTGTCATTGATATCTGCATCAGTATCTGCAATCATTATTATGAACAGCAAGGGAGCTAATACTGTCCCTTGTGGGACAGAGCTCTCTAGTTCCGAGACTTCCTATTTGACTATAATTTGCTATAATTTGCTATAATTCCATGGTCACATTTATCGAAGGCTTTAGCGAAGTGAGTATACACTGTATTACAAAACTATTACATCTATGTTTTGTTCGCGACACAGTGTTTCGAGTATTTTCTCCTGGTGGTCTAATAGCTGTGATGGGCATGATCTTCCAGCCGTGAAGCTATATTGATTTGGGTTGTATAAGTTGTTTTCTTGTAGGTAGTAGATAGTTTTGCCTCTAATTATACGTTCAAAGCACTTTATAAGGTGGGAGGTGGGAGCTACCAGCCGATAATTCTTGGACATTGCTCTGTTACCACCTTTAAATAAGGGGCCAATGTTCGTGTTCTTTAATAGAAGTGAAATTTGTCCTGTGTCAAGTGATTTCCTCCATAGTCAGTACAGCGGTTTGGCTACATTTACATTGGCTATGTTTACATTTCTTCAGAAACGTGGCACTCCATGTGTCTGGCCCTGGTGCCGAATTGTCTCGCATCTGTGATAGAGCCTTAATTACATCTCCTTCCGAGAACTCTGAGTCCATTAATAGACTTATGCCAGAATTTGTTCTTGGCTGATTTGTTTCAATGTCGAAAAATTCGTCTGGGTTTTCTACTTTCATCTCGGACTTAGAGGTGCTAAACACAGAGTTAAATTGTTCCTTAATCATTTCGCTCATTTTTTGGGGGTCATTTGTGTGTTTGGCCTCCCCGTCTATCAACGGACCAATACTCTCTTTACACTGCATTTTTCTTTTCGCAAACGTGTAGAAGTATTTTGGGTTACTTTTTAGGTTTTCTGCTACCTTGTTTTCCTCCTCGTTTATCTTATGTATGAATGTTTGCTCTAGGTCCATTTCTATTTCGCCCAGTTTCCTCTCTAGTTTGAGTTTCCTTGCATCAGTTCTGCATCCGTGGAGATGTTTTACGGTTTGCTTCCGTTGTCTAAGTAGTGTCCTGATTTTTCTCTCGAGCTTGCTACGTTTTCTCTTTTGTCTCTCTGGAACATGCTTCAGTAATATAGGTTTGGTTTCACTCTCCATTATGCATCGTATTTGTTCTGGAGTCTTCTCGTGAAGTAGCACTTCCCAATTTACTTCCTTTAAATCTTTATTTACACTTTTCCAATCTACTTTCTTTGAATTTATGTTTAAGCCTTCAAATATTCCTTCTGCCTCTCTGGGATACGTTTTCGAACCTCTGGATGCTAACTCCAATTGCATATCGATTAGGTTATGGTCGGAGAAATTTGTGTACGTTACCTTTTTATTTATTATTATCTCATTGTTATTTATCAAAATTAAATCCAAAACGTTCTCTTTTCTAGTGGCTTCACAGATTCCCTGGGTAAGGTTGTAATGTTCTATCATATCTAATAGCATTATTGCTTGGGTTCTATCATATTTTGTAATGATGCCATGAAACTTCTCAACATATATGAGTTCGTCATTTTTCTTCCATGTTATGAGTGCGAAATTAAAATCTCTGCAAATTAGAATATTTGTTGCTGGAGTTTCATTTGTGGCAAATTGGAATTAACTTTTTGTGGTGTTTGGTGGTCTGTAGACGTCCATAATGGTTGGGTTCAGTTCTTTTACTTCTAAAATAATAATTTCGACTGCGCTGTTTGATTTGCTTACCTTCGCCTCACATGTGTGTGTTTTTCACGTAGATACAATACCCTCACCCTCGTCTAGCCACTCTATCTGCTCTGTGTATGTTGTCGTCGAGCAATGCTAATTCAGTATCCTCGATACAGTTTTCACAGCCTTTTTCGCATTTTGTAAGTGTGTTTCCGTTAGGCATATGAAGCTATGCTGGTTTCCGTAACTAAATTTCATAAGTATTTTAATTTGCATTCTTCATGGTCAGTATTGAGGCCTTTTATATTTATGTATAATACATTTGCAGGGTTTCTATTCTTCGTGTTCGGTTTTCCTAAATAATGGTCGTTTCCTGGTCGATGTCGGTTCCTGTTTGGGCCGCTGCATTTAGAAGTATTGGGGTTGTGGTTGTTATATTATTGGTGGGTGGTGTTGAATAAAAGGGTGATGTATGTAATGTTGCGTTGTATATATTTGCGGCGTTCTGTCTTTTCTTGTTAGAAGGGCAAACTGTGCTTTTATTATCCTCATTTCCTCTAAAAAATATGTTTCATTGCTGTTGTTATTACTTCTGTTTCGGATATAATATGTTCTTTCCGTTCTCTTCTTTGCGTACCCTTTATGTGAAAATATGTATATATGGGAAAAATTTTATATATATATATATATATATATATATATATATATATATATATATACAGGGTGTCCCATAAGTCCGGCATCATAGGAAAAATAATAAAAAAATGCAAAACAAAAGCTTTTATTCACAGAACGTGCTCACTATGTCCACCATTGTTTTCAATACACAAATTCAGACGTGATACCCAGTCAGCAAGCACACGGTGAATGATGTCAGGAGTAATGGTGTTACATGCCCCAATAATGCGCTGCCGCAAATGTTCAACACTCCTAATTTTCTCTGCGTATACCAGCGCTTTCAAGTGGCCCCAGAGATAAAAATCTAGTGGCGTGAAATCCGGGCTTCCAACTGGCCATTCCACAGGCCCTCGACGTCCTATCCAATGACCATACCATCACCCGAGATGCACCTTGTTCCTTTGAAGAGGTATACCAGTGAGGGTTGTTTTGAGACCAGTAGCGGGTGTTCTGTCGATTTACCTCACCATTTCCATAAAAAACAGCCTCGTCACTGAACAGAATGGTGGACGAGAAATTGGCATCCCGAGCATAAATTATGGTTTGTAGAAATAGAAAAATATGAATTTCTCCTATGATGCCGGACTTATGGGACACCCTGTATATATATATATATATATATATATATATATATATATATATATATATATATATATGGGATGAATGATGCAAACCCACAAGAAAAACGAAAAAAATTATTCCAAGGTCTTTCGTGTATTCAGCAGTACACCTCGTCAGGAAATGACGTCATTCCCTGACGAGCTGTACTGTTGAATACATGAAAGGTCTTGAAATAAGTTTTTCTTTTTCCTTATGGGTTTGCATATATATATATATATATATATATATAACAGTATATCGGGTGGCCAAAAAAAAAAGCCTTGAGATTTGAACATCAATAACTTCAAAAATATGCAGTTCACACTTCCAAAATTTACAAAACTTTTACCTCAATCTATTGATAAGCCATCTTAAAAATTTCAGACCTCTACATAAAATACTTTTTCCACAGCTGAGGAAAAAATGAGGTATGGTGAAAAAAACGAATATCATAAACTGAAAAATTTTTATTATTCACATCTTATCAACAAATATGATCAATATGTCCGCCGTCTTGCTTACAAACTAATCTTAGCCTTTTCTTCCACGGCATGATACATTTTCTGATATCTGCAAATGTTATTTTGTCCTAACATTCGAGTATTTTTTCCTTTAATTGCATTTCTGTGAACTTTTCTGTTTGGCCTTCATAAATCTCTGCTAGAGTGTTCCATATGCAATAATCCATGGGATTGCAATCAGGTGATTGCGGGGGCCAGTCGTTTTTTCCACTGAAGTTGATTACATTCTGTTGTAGATAATCCTGTGTGAACTTGCTAGTATGAGCTGTAGCACCATCTTCTTGGAGTATGAAATCGTTTCCATAATACTGTACAGACGCCGACAATCAAGCAAAAGATTCTCCTCTAAGAGATTTACATTACATTTTTTAATTTTCTGAAATGAAATTAATTTTCGTCTTTCTATTCCACGATACACCTGCTAATACCATGATTTTTTGGGAAAACCGACTTGTCTGGTGGTAAAGTCTCAATGGAGGAATGTCTTTCTTACGCCGACCATAAACAACATCGTTCTGGGAGTTTCGAGCAATCTCGATGGTGAAATCTTTTTCATCTGTAAAAACTATTTTTTTAACATCATTGGACGAAAATCTATCAAGTAATTTTCTACAACGAATTTTTCTTTTAGCTCTTACATTGCTGTCACACGGATCCTTTTAAATGATTTAAGTCCTACCGTTCTCTGCATTCTTTGTATGGAACTTCGACTGATACCTAAATTTCTTGCAATTTTCCTCTGAGAGCAGTATGACCCAGGTCGATCCTTTTGAGATAGGCTCATCATTTCAATCATTTCTATATTGTCTTGAGTGTAAACTGTTTTAGGCCGACCACTTCCATGCTTCCGTGCCGTCGAACCGGTTGCTTTAAGTTTTTTAATTATTCTATTCACAAACATAACATTACAAGTTATTCCTGAAAATTCCCTCAAAATTCTTACCCCAGTCCATCTTTTTACCAAGAAACACTTTTCAATCACCGCTTTTTCACCGTTAGTTAGAACCATAATTTGAAGGGTAAGTTTAAAAAACAATATTTAAGATGGGCGTAGCCAATATCATCTGACGTTTTTCAGAGACTAACAGATTATCCATAGGCTAAGGAAACTACTACAAGTCTTAGAATAGTTGCCAGGTACAGCTATACAGCTATACGAAAAACCGGGTAGATGAGAGAGAAGACGAAATAACGAATAACAGCATAATAACGAACAACAATTTAATAACAAATAACGATATAAACAATATAATACGGAAGGAAGACACAGATGAAAGAAAAGAAATAAGTAAAAGAGGCGAAGTAGTCAAACGGTCCAACGAGCGAAATGATAAAAATATAATAACTAAAAACGTAGAAAATAAACAGCCAAAGAAAAATAATGATAATGCCAAAATTAAGAACTTTGAAAATAATAAGAAAAGAAGCAGAAGCGTAGAAAATATCGTATGTAAATACTACGCGAAAGGGAACTGCAGATATCGGAATGGGCAATGCATATATGCACATCCCACATTATGCAAAACGCATTACATAAGTGGATACTGCAATTTGATAAGAAATGCATGTTCCACCATCTTACGGTCTGCAACACTTATGCAAGATATGGGAGTTGCAAATACGGAAAAAAATGCCGATACCACCACCCTCAAAGGAACGCAACGAGTGAACAGAAAAAACGAACATCAAAGAAGAGTGCCAATTTTTTAGACGCAGCCAACACATTTCAGCTGCTAAATACTATCCAGCAATTACAAAACCAGCTGACAAATATAAATATAGGAATCCGAGAGCCGGACAGAAGGTACGAACAAAGGCACTTCATGCGTTATCAGGACAACAGGTATCGACAAAGATAAAAAGAGGTAAATTCTCGGAGGACCACAAGGCAACGAAACCGGCACCCCCATTGGAAAACAAATCGGAACCACCTGTATGCGAAAAAGAAAGAGAAAAAATAAAAATAATCCTAGCCAACATTCAGGGCCGTAAATCAAACCATTCCCCGAACAAAGTTTTATACCTGAAAGGACTCATGCAAGAAGCCGGAGCAGACTTTGCATGCCTCGCGGAAACTCATCTAAAGGACTGCCAGGCGAACTGTGAAAATTGTGAGTCCTGTATTGACAAAAAAGAAATACAAATTGACAACTATAACATCCTCCCAGCCGACAGAACAGTGAGACAAAGGAGGTTGTGCTATTTACACACGCGAAAGGCACATAGCAGAAATGGCTATAAGTACCTCAAACAACTACGTAGAATGTGTAGCAGCAAAAATTGAAAAATTAAATATGGTACTAATTGTAATGTACAGACCCCCAAACACGCCAACCTCAAAATTTTCAGATTCCATTACAGAGGTAAGAAACTTGGTAAAAGATCTACACTCTCCAACCCCAAATATTTTTTTCTGTGGTGATTTTAATTTCCCATTCATGAAATATAAAAGGATAGGAAAAAATATATGTATACACCAGGACAAGGGGGGCACACGAGAAGACCAGGAGCAGGTAAAAATGCTACTAGCTCTAGCTGATGAATTTATGTTAACGCAAGAAATAACAGAAAACACAAGAAAAAACAACTGCCTAGATTTGGTATTCACAAACAACAGTAATCTAATTGATAATGTAGAAATATCCCTAACTATGATATCGGACCACAACATCATTGAAATAACATCTAATATAAAGGCAACAGGAAAGGAAAGAACACGCACAACAGAAAGAAGCAAATTCGAAATTTTTAATTTTCACTCCAAAGCTATAAACTGGGAAGATGTGACATCCAGCATGGAAGTACTGTAATAGATTGGAAAACCATTTTCGAGGCGAAGACAACGGAGGAGATGCTAATGACTTTAGAGGAGAAGACGTTAGAAATTGTGGAAAAACATGTCCCAAAGCTACAACAAAGAGGAAAGAGAAGCAGGTTCGAAAGACAAAAGAGGGCATTGTTTCGAAAGAGAAAAAGAGTGACTGCAAAATTAAGTAATTGTAAAGATAACAACATCAGAAAAATATTAAATGATAAACTGCAAAGTATCGATTGCGTCATACAGGAACTAATCGAGAAGCATACAGAAAAAGAAGAAGACGACGCTATAGAAGTAATAAAGGCTAACTCAAAGTACTTCTTTAATTTCGCAAAAAGAAAGTCGAAAAACCATGCGACGATCGGACCTTTAAAAAACGACAACAGTGCTTTATCTGATGATCTAACAGAAGTATTTGAAATATTAAGAGCTCAGTACGAATCATCTTTCAGTATCCCAGAAACTGACAAATTGATATGCGATAGAAACGACGCGTTCTTTGAAGAAGAACCACAAGGGGAAAGTATAACGGATTTCGACTTTACGACGGATGATATTACACGAGCCATAGGGAAACTAAAAACACACTCAGCGGCAGGACCGGATAAATGGAATGCCACAGTTGCCACACTGATCAAAAACTGCAAGAATCCAATCGCTGAGCCACTACTGCATACTGGATATGGAGACGATCACTAGACACGGGAGAAATACCGGGCATCCTGAAGAGCGCGAACATAGTCCCAATATATAAAGGAGGAGATCGATCTGAGGCCAAAAACTATAGGCCAGTATCGCTTACATCCCATCTCACTAAAATATTTAAAAGAATAGTTAGACAGAAAATCTATGACTTTTTGGAAACTCAGAAAAAATTCAATGATAACCAACACGGGTTTCGGTCAGGCAGATCATGCCTATCGCAACTAATGGAACACTACAACAACATTATTGATTCACTTGAAAGTAATGAAAACTATGATGTACTATACACAGACTTTGCTAAAGCGTTCGACAAGTGTGACCACGGAATCATAATACATAAACTGAAATATATGGGAATAACAGGAAAAGTAGGGAAATGGATATATAATTTCCTTAGTGAGCGGAGGCAAGTCGTTACAGTACAAGGAGTATCTTCATCAGAATCAGAGGTCCTCAGCTCGGACCACAAGGAACAATATTAGCTCCACTACTCTTCATAATCATGCTAACTGACATAGATGACGACGTTACCAGAGACAGCACAGTAACATCCTTTGCGGATGACACAAAGATCAGTAGAAAAATAAGAAACCCAGAAGACATAGGATCTCTACAAACCTACATAAACAGAATCTACAAGTGGACGGAAGACAACAATATGAAGTTTAACACCGAGAAATTTCAGCTATTACGGTACGGAAAAAGAGAAGACCTAAAATCCATGGAATATTATACCCCAAATGGACAGGAAATTCAGAGAAATTCCAGAGCAAAAGATTTAGGGGTTGTAATGACAGATGATGCGAAATTTGAAACACAAAATAAGATAGCAGTAAACAGAGCAAAGAGAATAACGGGTCAGATATTGAGAACCTTTAAACCAGGGGTCACCAACCTGGGCGGTAGCGCCCACTAGTGGGTCCACATTAAAAGTAATTAAACATTTATTTCATTATTTATTTTATCGATTATGTTGATTTATTCTTTTTGATCTAAGGTGGGCGATAAGCTTTTTTAATTTTCAAAAAATCGTGAAAGTGGGCGGTGAACAAAAAAAAGGTTGGTGACCCCTGCTTTAAACGAAGGGATAGGAATGTAATGATTCCTCTACTGAAAACCCTGATAATACCCAAATTGGAATACTGCTCTGTCCTAACATCCTCATATAAAAAAGAAGACATTAGACAGCTGGAAGGGATCCAAAGAAGCTTCACAGCCAAGATCAATGGGTGCAAAGAACTAAATTACTGGGAAAGGTTACGCGAACTAGACCTATATTCACTGGAAAGGAGAAGAGAGAGATACACCATTATTTACACTTGAAAAATAATGGAGAAACTATTCCCTAATCTTACTCTGAACCCTATAATTCCCCAAAAAACGGTGGAAAGTAGAAACGGTAGACTGTGTTGTATTCCCAAATTGAAGGCGAGACAGGGAACATCCCTAACCCTGAAAGAAAATAGTTTTGTAGTGAGAGGACTAAACTGTTTAATCAGTTGCCCAAAGACCTAAGAAACACGAAGGGAGTTGCAGTGGAAATCTTCAAAAGACTAGGCGCCTGGTTCAGAACAATCCCCGATGAGCCGGGCGTACCTGGCTATGTGAGGTGGAGAGCGCAAGAATCCAACTCACTATTTCACCAGGCCAACTCGAGAGGAGGGGCGATGAGCTTGACCTTCGCGAAATGAGAAATCATCGCGCGAAACCTTTGTAAGGTTGCAAGGTAAGGTATATATGATGCAAACCCACAAGGAAAAAGAAAAATGATTCCAAGTTCTTTCGTGTATTCAGAAGTACACCTCGTCAGGGAATGAAGGGTGAAGGCATTATTCATTCATTTCACGTGTCTAATTGTTAAATTCATCCCATAAATATATATATATATATATATATATATATATGTTATAATAACGGTCACTGTAAATTTGGCGACAGCTGCAAATTTTATAGTCCCACCATTTACAAGTACTATGTAAGACAGGGGGTCTGCAAATATGGTAAGAAATGCTACTATCATCACCTCCCAACGAACTCAAGGGACAACACGAAAAACGGCAAGAAACCTATGAATACAAACCAAGGAGCAAATTTCTCAACATTACAAACACAATACGGCTACTAAGCCTCATTCAGCACATACAGTCAACACAGCTGAGAACCTCTGAGCCGACCCTTTACTAAGCAAGAAACTGCCACAACAGGTAACAGGAAACGGAGCTTTTTCGGAGGACCATAAGAATACAAAACACGCGACATTGAAGGAAATTAAATTTGGAATATCCGTAAGAAAACACAAAACAGGAAACATAAATATAGTCCTGGCAAATACTCAAAGGCTAAGACTGAACTACACGATGAACAGAGTTTCATACCTGCAAGGATTTATGGAAGAAACGAGGCCTGACATCGCATGCCTCACAGAAACACATCTTAAAAGACTGCCAAGGAAATTGTGGAAACTGTGAATACTGCATAGACAAAAAAGAAATAAAAGTAATAGTTACAACACACTACGAGATAAGAGGACAGACGGACGAAAAGATGGTTGTGCTATATACAGACAAGAGAGCCATGTAACAGAGACAGTAAAAAGTAAATGAAACAGCTACTGTGAGCAGTAAAAATTGAAAAATTTAACGTGATATTAATAGCCATCTATAGACTTCCGAACATTCCAACTGCTACATTCTCTGAATCCATTGCCAACATCAGAAACCTAATAAAGTCCTTAAATACCCCATCCCCGAATAAAATACACTGCAGTGATTTTAATTTCCCATTCATAAAATACAAAAGAATGGGAAGAAATGTGTATAATTTAGGGTTATAACTTTTAGACTTTTTTTTCAAATAAAAGATCTCCTGTATCATAAATCGATGAACCTTTGCTTAAAAACAATGAAAAAGACCCTAATTCCTCTCAGTTTTTAAAAAAGGTCACCCCCAAATCAAAAGTTTGAATCACCATAACCATATATTTACGTTACTACTCATAAGTATATAAATATATTATTATTAGAGGGCGGACTTTTAGGTTTTAACCTAAAAAATATTTTCGAATTTTTCAGTACGCTAATATATCGTGAGATCGCCCGAAAAATCAATTCCGGTGCTCAAATTCGATGACTAATATCAATCCACCCATACAAGAAAATTCTAGAACACACGACATTGTTCTTCATGCACTCGCAAATTGTATAAAATCACGAAATGAAATCAACCGAATCACTTGTGTCCAGTATTGCGCAATAGTTACTCAACTGTTCAGTTCAACTCAACTTCAGGTAAACTTTTATTATTTGTAATATGTTCGCTTAATTAAAAAACGTAGCGAAATGTGGAATTCGCTTCTGCACTCTTGAACATTCCAGAACATTTTTAAAATTTATTAACCATAATAATTTGTTGAATTTTTCTTCCATTTTAACACGTAAACAAAAGCGTATCCAGAATGTTTTGTAGAGGGGAGTCAAACTCAAAAAATATATAGAGCCCAAAATATTTGGTGATAAATATTTTCGTGAGACGTTCTATGGATGTTCTAAAAATATTTTCCAAAATTTTATCACTAAAAAATAAATATTTGGTCATATTTTTTCACCTAAAAATCCGCCCTCTAATTATTATATTATTTCTATATATTATATTAATATTATATATATATAATATATATATATAAACAAACAAACAAATCAACTTAATACCTTTTTATATCTGTTTCAGAAGCAATATAATGTCACACAAGAAAAGTGATACTACCATACAGAAGAACAAGGATATCTGGACCAATAATCTGGTGAGATTCCAGCAGTCACATAGAAGAAGAGGAAGTGTGCCTTTAGAAGAATCTTCACTAGAAGAAAAATGCAGAATGCCACTCCAAATCCAAATCATTGGACGGTACCAGTTTCTTGGAACAGAAATCAAAGGAAGAAAGGAGCGAAAAGTGGAAATTTCCAAAGAAGTTACAAAATTATGGAAGAATAAATTGAATTTTCCGCATGTGTCAGATCAAGTAATACGAGCAAAGCTTGACAAGGTGATGAAGACTTATGATGAATGTGTCAGGAGGGGAAAATATGATGCCCTGAATGAACTTTTTGATATCACTAAAGTAAATGGCCAATGGTTATCCTCGGAAGACAAACGACTGTACCACCTTCAAGTGGAAAGCAAAGGAGAAGTGGGGTACTCTACAGGTCAAGTTGCAAGTGAAGAAACGATTCACCCTTCAAAGAGACGAAAATTGCCTGCTGAATCAGCATCAGCATCTTACAATCATGTATCTGGTGGTAGTGGTACTGAATCTGAAGAGAGCGAGCATGAAGATGAAGATGAGAGTATTACTCCACCAACCAGAAGACATAACAAAAGTAAAGTTGCAACCAACTTGGTGACATCCACAGGAGTATCAACAAGTAAAGCCGCTAAAATATGCAAACAGTTGTCACTTGATGGTATTGACATTCCAACACCAAGTCAAGCAGCAATTTACAAGTCAGCATACAAAGAGGCTGCTAAATTGAAGGAGGAAATGATTGAAAATTTACAGATGGAAGAGTGGTCTTTACATTTTGATGGAAAGCGCATTGAGGAAAATGAGTATCAAGTAGTGGTACTTAAAAATGAAAGAACCTAAGTAAAATTGGATGCATTGCGTCTGAAAGATGGCAAGGCTGAAACTATTGCTGAAGGAATTGCAAAAGTTATTGATGAATACACCTTATGGAATGCAATAAAGATGATCGTTGCTGATACAACAAGTGTTAACACTGGGAAAAAGAGTGGAGTTGTCAAATTGCAACGAATGTTCTCAGAGAAGGGTATCTGCAAACCACAATTTATCAGTTGTCAGCATCACATTCTGGACAGGATTCTCCGTTTGGTAATGGACGAAGATCTTGGTGCTAACACCAGTTCTCCAAACATCGAATATCCATTTGTATCCCAACTGGTGAAGAATTATGAGGAACTAAAGGCACAGTTTGTTAATGGAAC
Organism: Bathynomus jamesi; assembly: GCA_023014485.1. Taxonomy (NCBI): domain Eukaryota; kingdom Metazoa; phylum Arthropoda; class Malacostraca; order Isopoda; family Cirolanidae; genus Bathynomus; species Bathynomus jamesi. The sequence continues at coordinate 82,865 of JAJOZX010000815.1, forward strand.
AGAAGAGGTCCTCGAGAAATCAGGATGGAGAGATGATATTAAGTTTTTGTACCATCTAACACGGGTGTTTAGATTCTTTGAAGAAAAAGGGAATTTTCCTTTGATTAACTTTCAGAAAATTCCAAACATCAGCAATGCGAGGTGGCATTCAAAAGCCATTCTAGCTATCCTTGCATTTATTCTTATACCTACAACAAGGAAGACTTTGGAGAAGGTATGCAGATTCATTTCATACAACTGGGCAGAATATTGGTTTACTAATCAGATGTACAATGAAAATGACTTCAAGAACTTGTCAGAAATATTGAAACCTTACAAAAAAGCATTGAACTCATTGGAAAATCACTGGAAGCAGGAGCCATCCCCACTCAAGATACCAAGAAGTAATCAGTGTGCAGAACGTGCAATCAAAGTTATGCAGGAACTGTATGCTGCCTGCAGAAACAAAAACAAACTGCAACTTCGGTTTATTCTAAGCAATAAGCAGTAATATATGTACAAGTATTATAACGATTATGTTGTGAGTTCTTTTATTATATTACATGGAATATGCAATAAAGTTACGTATGCAATAATCGATTTTTTTATTTCGGGGTGACCTTTTCTAAAAAGATATTAAAATGAAAGTTCATTTCTTTGTTTTTAGGCAAAAGTTCATCGAATTAAAGTACAGGAATATTAGGTTGTAAAAAAGTTATAACCCTAGTGTATAATTATACACTAGAACAAGGGGGGTACAAGAGCTCCAACAAACGAATTTATATTAACACGAGCGATAAAAGATAACTCCAGAAAAAATAACTAGGGGTGCGCCGGATATGAATTTTTCATATCCGGTCGGATACCGGATATGCCGGATATGGCCATATCTATCCGGCCGGATATATGTTATTATATTATTAGGTACCGTATTATTTTTACACTCGTATTGCTATTTTTTGTTTTGCATTGGGGGCAAGCGCCCCCCCCCAAATATAAGATAAATAATAATTTAAGTATATTCAGATGTTTAATTGTTTTGTTCTCTTTCAGGTTCTTGTGTTGTATTAAACTATTAAGTATTAATCATGACAAGTTTTGTGTGGTCACTGTATACAATAAATGATCCTAGCGATATCACTGCAAAGTGTAATATTTGCCAAAAGATTATCAAACGTGGGACGGAGAAAGGTGGCCAAAAGTCTTTAAGCACAACACCTCTTCATAATCATTTGAAGATTAATCACCCAAAAGAGTATGCTGAAGCCAAAAACGAAAATGACAAAAAAAGAATAGCTGCGACTGAATCAAAGGAAATAGGCATAGATAGAATACGGCTAGACCATCAACTTCTACTGGTAGTACTCTGAAAGAAAAGAAAATGGACCAAATGAGTAAGCAGATCTCAATAGAGGAAAGCTTTTCATCTAAAAAAATATGGGACATCAATGACTCCAGGTCTGTGATGATTCACCGTAAAATAGGCATGATGATGGCTTTGGACAACCAGCCATTTACTTTAGTTGAAGATGATGGTTTTATTGATCTAATGGCCTACCCCCAACCCAGATATCTCTTACCGAGCAGAAGGTACTTCTCTGATACTATAATTCCTCGTCTTTATAATGAGTTCAAGTCTAAAATTGCTCAGAAGCTGGAAGAAGTAAAGCATGTCAGCTTTTCTTCAGATATATGGACATGCACAACCTCTCAAGAAAGTTTTATATCATTATCGGGTCACTGGATAGGTAAAGATTTTGAAAGATACGATGCTGTGCTACATGCCTCTCATTTCTCAGGGTCGCATACTGGCAAGCATATATCTGAAAAGTTTCGCTCTATGTGGGATAGTTGGGATCTTGATGCAAATAAGAGGAATTTATTGGTGAGGGATGGAGCTAGTAATATGGCTCTTGGTGTAATTGATATCCTTGCAAAAAGTCGCAGCGTTGCAACTCACTTTAATCATTCTCCTTTGGCCTGTAACAATTTCAAACACATTCAAGTGCAGCAAAATCTTGAGCCTCTCCTATTGGTTCAAGATGTCCCAACACGTTGGAACAGTGTATATTTGATGCTAGAAGGATTATATAAATTAAAAATTCCAGTACGACTGTATTTGGCTGATCGTAGTGAATTACCTACCATCACATCCTTCGAGTCGACACTGATACGAAATCTCCTTAAAATATTAAAACCATTCTTCCAATTTACTCAGGAAATGAGTTCGGAAAAATCAACTTTGTCTTCCATAATCCCAAGCATTTGTATTTTATAAAGATTTCTTTCAAAGAATGGCCATGATGACCAAGGTGTTCAAACGACAAAGCGAGAACTCCTGACTTCTCTTCAAACGTGTTTCTTGTCGGAGAGTAATGATGGGAAGTCTTTGAACATAATGAAAAACAGGGCTTATGTGACTGCGACTGCAATAGATCCGCGGTATAAGTTATCTTTCTTTCAACAAGATCAAAAAGAGCAGGCTAAATCCTGGCTGATTGAAGAAGTCATAGGTATTGAAAATGACGAAGGTGGTAATGATTCTAATGAAAGTGAAGGTAATGAAAGTGGAAGCGAAAGAAGCTCAAATTCCAGTTCTCCTATGCGAAAGAGGAAAGACGAAGAGGACATTCTTGAAGCGTGTTTTATGGAGGTCACAAAAGGAGAGCAATATGGGGAAGTAAGTTACAAGAGAAAAAAGGTTGAAAAAAAGACTGCTCCTGTTCTACTGATTGCAGGGGAGTTAGACCGATATGCATCTGAACCTCTTGTAGATAGGAAACGCTGTCCAGTTCAAATTTGGAAGCAGGAGGACCGATTTCCTCTCCTTAAAACTATTGCTTCAAAGCTTCTCTGCACACCCGCATCCTCTGTATTTTCAGAGAGAATGTTTTCTGAATATGGAAACATCTATGAAGCAAGGCGATCCCGAATATTGCCTAAAAGAGGAGAAATGCTCTTGTTTCTGCACCACAACGGAAAAAAGTTCTAAATAACTGTTGTTGAGTTTTTTTATTCTGAAGACCTCCAGGCTGAATGGCGGCATCTGACCTACACAATACTGCCCTCCATTCATTGATTTCATTCCAGGCATTTTATATTGTATTCAATGTATTGTTTTACATTTGTCAAGCTTGTAATGTTTTGTATTGTTTTGAAAATAAAGGAAAAAAAGGAGAAAAAAAATGGAAAGCAAGTGCAGGGGTCTAGCAATGTATTACTCTTTTTAAAAAATTTAACGCCTAGACGTTTTTATAAAAAGCTCTGATTATATTAATAGAACTGTAATCGTTAAGGATGGACAGATGTTTTATTTATTCTTGTCATCAGTATTGTGTTGATTTAATATAAAAAGTGTTGCTGGACTGGTTTAGGGGTGGGTCCTGGAGGGCTTTCCATTTTTTTTGTATATAAAATATTATTTGTAATGTGTTGTTATCATATTATGGCAGATTTTCATATCCTGCCGGATACAGGATATTTCGCAATATCCTGCCGAATATCCGGCCGGATATCATATCCGGTACACCCCTAAAAATAACTGCTTGGATCTGGTATTCACGAACAACACCAACTTAATCAGTGATATAAATAACACCAACAAATATTTTAGACCACAACATTATCGAGGTATCTTCTAATATGGCGAGAGCACTAAAAGAAAATTCTCATACTGAAGAAAGTAGCAAATCTAAGATTTTTAATCTACACTCAAAGACAGGGGTGCTCAGAATTTAGATACGCCTGCCCTCAAGCAGGTGTCCAGATGATTATCTGTGAGTAGACCGGTCCTTAGACTTGATGATCTTCATGTTCGAGAACGCTGATTCACAGAAGTACGTGGAACCACAAAAATACTGTCAGATACACCACACATTTCTCAGATTTGAATATTTTTCCTCCACGAGAAGATTCCGAAATTTTTTATCGGATGTTCTCAACTTGATTTAAAGGTTACTTTGCAGTGCTAAAATTTCACTGTCGATGTAAGATATGTCAATGTGAAACAATATTAAAATTTTTAATGCAATTTCTTCAACATCTACGCCTGCATCAAACGGAAAGCACAAAAATCTTGCTACAGGTTCTAGCATTGCAAAGTCTTGGAAGCGCCTCTCAAACTCTGTGATGAGGCTGTTCACCTGTTCCACATGTCAATCACTGTCAAAATTTGTAGGTTCTTTTTCCTGGCTTTCCAGCTCTGACACCATATTTGAGAAATCCCTCAGTTTATGTCGGTTTGCGGAATGACTGTGGTCATTCCGCAAACCGACATAAGTTTGACATGTCCGTCACCCACAGCGTGTAAAACCGACAACTTGTGTACCTTAAGAATTTGTGACGCAATTCATTGATCAATACTCTTCCCGAAACATGTTAGAGGAAAGTGAGCATTGCCAACTGGTAAAGTAAGTCCCCGCTTAACGTCCTCTCGCTTAACGTTATGTCGATTTAACGTTGTCAATTATTTGTGGATATTTTCTCACAACGTTGTCCTCATTATCCCCTTTAACGTTGTTGCGTTCCAGTCTTTTTTTGCCACCACGTGGTTTCGAGAATTTTCCAGAGAATTATGGACTCACCGAGGGTGTACTCCGCTTGACGTCACTTCCCTTGTGCGCCGAGCAGTATTTAAACGGCATACAGGAGAGAATTCTCATCAGTTTTTGTCCAGTAAAGGTAAAAAATATTGCTCCGACTAGGATTTGGTTGTTCCTCATCGACAACGCACCTGAACATCCACCGAACTTGGGCGATTTTGACAAAAATTTTCGTCTCGTTTTCTTGCCGCTGAACACGACTGCGTTAATTCAACCCATGGACCAGGGCGTCATTAAAGCGAAGAACGCTACAACAACTGGTTGAAGCTATGAATGCGGACGACAAAAAAGTGGTTCGGACTTTTTGGAAAAGTTACAACATCCAGTTGTCGAAGTTCTCGATTCCCATCAAGAACTTTCCAACTAAGATCTCAAGGACTTGGAGGAAATGGAACAAGATGACGAAGAAAGAATTAGGTGAAGAGGAGGCAGAATCTGCTAGAACTTGGACCACCAGAAGTCTGGGTAAAGCCTTTGGACTCATCGAAGAAGGAATGCAGCTGCTTGCCAATGCGGATCCCATGATGGAACGAAGCTTGAAAGTCGAAAGAATGGTAGACGACGCTATCAAATGCTACAAGGAAATCTACAATAAGAAGAAGAGAGAAACGAGGCAAACAACTCTGGATGCGTTCTTCTCTACTTCGAAGACTTAGTCTCGTTCTGTGATGGGCTTGTATATAATTTAATTTTGAGTCTTCTGTATATTTTTTAAAATATATTATGTCTATTATATTTAATATATAATGTAAATTTTGTCTTTATTTTGTTTCTTTTGTATTTTTTTTAATAAATAAGATTTATATCCTGTAAGTTTCCTTGTCCGTGAACGCATCCTCAATTACAACATAGTTTTCAATGGTAAAACGACTTAACGTTATTTCCTAAACGTTGTGGTTTTCAGGAACGCATCCCCGACATTAACTGGGGACTTACTGTATAGTTTCAACAAAATCAGTGCATAACTAAAAAAATAAATGGACGAGTAAAAATATGTGTAGAGTGCATGAGCAATTAAAAAAGGATGGCTTCAGGAATAGGAATACAAACAGGTTACAAGTGCAAGCAATGCGATCTTTCTCTCTGTCGCTATCTAGAGAGGTGTTAACCAAGGTTAACCGTATGGTAAGTTTTAAAAATTCGCGCGGTCTACTTGAAAGGAGTTAACAGTCCACCGGTCCACCGCGATCTACTTCCTGAGCAGCCCTGCTCTAAGACAATAAATTGGGAAGAAATCAGATACCATATGACACAGATAGAGTGGAACACAGTCTTAAAGGATAAGACAACCGAAGGAATGCTAAGAGCCTCGGAAAAAAAGACGCTGGAAATCTTAGAAAAATATGTTCCGAAAGTACAGCCAAAGGGAAAGAGGAACTATTTCGAGAGGCAAAAACGAACACTATTCCACAAGAGAAGGAGAGTAGCACGCCACGAAGTTAATTAACTGCACAGGCAACAATACAAAAAACGTAATACAAGTAAAACTGGAAAGTATAGACAGGGAAATACAATCCTTAATTAAGGGCCATTCAGAGAAAGAAGAGGAAGATGCGGTGAAAACAATAAAAGATAACCCAAAATACCTCTATAGCTTCGCGAAAAGAAAAACAAAAACGCGGATCACTATCGCACCCTTAAGGCAAGAAAATAATGAGCTAACCGGTGATCTAAAAGAAATATCTGAAATATTGAGAGCTCAATATGAATCAGCTTTCAATACCCGAAATAAAAACAAAACAAAAACTGACCGATGATGCAAATTTGAAGCACAGAATCAGATAGCGATAAACAAAACAAAAAGAGTTACGGGACAGCTATTGAGAACCTTCAAAAGAAGGGACGGGAAGGGAATGATTCCCCTGCTGAAAACATTTATCATACTAAAACTGGAATACTGCTCAGTCTTCCCGTCCCCATACAAGAAAGAAGAAATTAATAAATTAGAAGAAGTCCAGAGGAATTTCACAGCCAAAATTGATGGCTGCAAACAACCCAACTACTGTGAAAGATTATGTAAATTAAATCTGTAATCGCTGGGAATAAGGTGAGGGAGGTGCACCATAATTTACATATGGAAAATGATCGAGAAACTGGTACCAAATCTCAAACTAAACCCAATTAACATCCAAACAACACTGGAAAATAGATAAGGTAGAATGTGTAGTGTTCCCAAACTAAAGGCCCGACAAGAGACACCCTCATCACCGAAGGAAAGTAGTTTGGTTGTCAGGGGACTAAGACTTTTTAACCAGTTTCCAAAGGACCTTAAAACGCCACAGCGGTCAAAGTTGAAATCTTTAAAAGAAGACTATATGCCTGGCTCAGGACGGTACCAGATGAACCGAGTGTTCCTGGCTATGCGCGATGAAGATGGCAAGAAAGCAATTCGCTCCTCCCTCAGCCCAGGGCTAGAGGTAGGACCACCAGTTTGACCTTCGTGTGAAGAGAAACTGACGCATTTTTATCAGGTTTACCAGGTATATAGGGTGAGTCAAAAGTCCTGTCTCAAAAATAACTATACAATAATTATTTTAAAGTCAGGACTTTTGACTCGCCATATATATAATATATATATATAATATATATATATATATATATATATATATATATATATATAATATATATATATATATATATATATATATCGAACTTACTACTACTGTAAAGGGTGTCTTAAGGAATCTTCGTCCCACTTTCCCAGGTGGTGCATGCACTCTTCTCAAGGACAAGCGGTACCTTTCCCACCCCCTCTTCGAAATGGGGGACAAAGTTTATTGTCACACTATTATCCACCTGTAAAGGTCTGAGACATCAGACTTTCTTGTAACTTATACCCTTTCAATCGAAAAGAAGAACATCGTCGTTGCATTGATTTTAAGTACAAACAGTTTATTTTTTCTGAAAACTTAATATTCACGTTAACTAAATTACAGACAAGATTTAGAAGTTAATTGAAGATTCTACACTGTGTGACGTCCTAAAGGTCATAACGTTGTAGTATACAAGTAATAATAATAATAATAATAATAATAATAATAATTATAGTTTAGTATTGTATTACGATTAATGGATCACTTTAACATATTGCTTCCGAGGAACCTCTCTTTAACATATTGCTTCCCAGTGTATATCACTTTAACATATTGCTTCCCAGTGTTAATCACTTTAACATATTGATTCCCAATATTTAGGATAAGAAGTACGATAAAAAATGTTGGATCACCTGAAGATCCGTCACCCTAGCCTTTTTGAGTTAGCTTTATAAGGCTAACTAACGAAAATATCATGACTTAACCTAACCAATCGTCAGGTCAACTGTACGCCCTTGACGATTGGTTAGGTTAGGTCGTGATATTTTCGTTAGTTAACCTTATAAAGCTAACTAAAAAAGGCTGGGGTGACGGATCTTCAGGTGATCCAAAATGTTCGTTTTAATAAAGTAAAGGCCTAAAAAGTAAATCATAACATGTTAAAATATTAGATTGAAAGTAAATTTATTAGAATTGTTGCGCTATATGGTCACACACAGTGACCAACCAACCTTTCTCTTTTTAACATATTGCTTCCCAGTGTTAATCACTTTAACATATTGCTTCCCAGGAGGGATCACTTTAACATATTGCTTCCTGAATGCTTTGGGAAGCAATATGTTAAAGTGATCCCGATTAATTCTTTTATTTAACAAAATTAAAAATTTTGAATACGTTCTCATCAACATCAGTTGATCATTTCTATGATATATAAAAAGTATTTTCATGCGGATCATCATTCAAATGATCTTTATGATCGGGATTAACGTGTGCAGTTTGGATTCGTTTTATACCGTGGCAAAATTTAGAAGTATCGTAATAGCAATTGTTTTCGGTTGTTGAACAGTATTCGTTAGCTGCAAAGGTCACGTAACGGAGGGGACCTACGGCTTTACCCGGGATCCGAACTATCTACGAGTCGCTTCATCATCTGAAGGCAAAGGATGGTGAGCCATGCAACTACTGAACAGACCCAACGTCGCTTAATCTCGTTGATTTAAGGGCAGCGGTGATGCAACGTGAACAGGACGTAGCCCCCAAAAGAATAATATAACAAATCTCCATAGAAATAGCGCAGTACTATTATACTGAAGTAATATTTTTGTTTCCCTTCTAAAGTATATAAGTTACAAATAATGTATGTAATTTTACGTCATACTACCAATGTATGTACATCTTCCAATTATATTTATACTTATTTTCTCTATTTTTAACAAATATTATTAAGGATCGGCTTCAAGCTATCAGTTAACTTAGCTTCAGTTAACGTCACTGTTATCCCTCTTCTATTTATGGAATGTGATGAAGGAGAAAATTAGCATCTGCTCTTATTCTGCGTTCGCGACCTCCTATATATCATATGTACATGCGGATTTTTTAATATTATATTTCATGTCATCTATTTATCGCGGCTTTAAACCTAAAAGCTTTTTTCGACGTCAGTTTGAATTATGTATTCATTCCTTATGAAAGAATTTAACGATTCTCACAAAATGGGTTTATTGCTCAATATTGCAGCAATGGATTGCCATTGCAATGAAACGTACGCGTTATTATCTTGGAATCCTGTACATATAATAGGCAATGTTCACTTCCATAAATAAAAATGTTTTCATTTTAACGTACGAGTTAAAACAACGGTAATCTAACATACAGCTGCTGGTCTTACATCGGTTGGAGTTTTTATTGGTAAATAATCGTACCTAGTACTTACTGTATAAGAATGAGTCAAGAGGGCCAGAAACTGGCACAGCGCTCAGGGCAACTAATGAGGCCCACTACACTAACTCCAAGATTATTATTACCAGCATCATCGGGATCCGAACCGCCGACCTCCGAGTCTACACTGCGCATCGGGGTAACCGATCGCAGTGTCGAGCTGCATGTCGTTTCGGGGTTCAAACCGCCAACCTCAGTGTCTTTACTTCACTTATAGAGAAACAGTGCTACCCACTGAACTGCGGACGTTGGCCATACTTACTCCATACTGCAGACGTTTGAAATTTACTACGATCTAGAAACACCATCTAACAAAAATGTTTGTAATGTTTTCAAATCGCTTTCAAGGAGTTAATAACACTGGTCAACAAAGATGTTTCATCAGAGTAAAATTTGTAGTGGCTGGATAGCATTTTTCACGCTGATTCCAAAACTGCATTCAGATATTTTCTAGCACGTATAGTTTTCAAGATGAAGGCATATATATATAACTACACAGATTTAACCATTTTAAATAGGCAAAAAACTAATATTTCAACATTTGATTGTGTTTATTTTATTGTGTTTTTTTAGTTTATTCATCTTATTTATTTCAATTATCTTAATTATACATCTTATGTATTTCAGGTGTGAGCTTTTACGTCTAGCAGCATTGTGATTCAGGCAACAACGCCGTGCTTTGTGTGTCAAAAGATCAGTCCAGTCCAAGAACTTGTTGTGTCAAGTTGGTGTACATTTTTTTTGAATTTATAGTTTGCTCAGGTCAGTCAACATGCCTCGACAATGTAAGAATGACCCCGACAAGTTCTGTTTCGTATGCGGCCAGTTGACAACTAAAACACAGCGACGAAGTATTACAACCGACATTAAGAAAATATACAAGCTATACTTTGGTTGCCATCTAGGTGACCAAGATAAACCATGGGCGCCACATCAAATCTGTTCTGGCTGTTCAAATGGATTACGTGATTGGCTTAACAAAAAGAAAGCTTCAATGCCATTTGCCATACCCATGATATGGAGGGAGCCGAGAGATCATCATGAAGACTGTTATTTTTGTAGTGTGAACTTAATGGGGTTTTCTGCCAAGAACAAACACCAGATTGTATATCCAAACTTGGATTCAGCACGTAGACCAGTAAAACATGATGAAACATTGCCCATTCCAATTCCCCCAAGTGATAGGCTAGATTCTATCATAGATGACATGGAAAGTGATGAAGGTGCAACTGGCGTTTCCGGACCATCTACAAAACCAGAGTACACTTTTGAAGGTAGACATTTAGAGCCTAAAAAGTTAACCCAAGGACAGTTGAATGATCTTGTTAGAGACTTATCGCTGTCTAAAGAGAAATCAGAGCTTCTCGCCTCAAGACTAAAGGAGAACAATTTACTTGAGAACAATGTTCGTATTAGTTACTACCGAAAGCGGAATTTTGAATTAACAGCATTCTTTTCAGTAGACGGTCCTCTCTGTTATTGCCATGACATCAATGGACTATTTACAGCCATATCTCAGACGTATGTGGCATCTGAGTGGCGCATCTTTATTGATTCGTCGCAGAGAAGCCTGAAAGCAGTTCTTTTGCATAATGGTAATATAATGCCATCCATCCCCATTGCCCATTCCGTCCATCTAAAAGAGACATATGACAATATGGATATACTACTTAAGGCAATCAAATACGACAGTCATCAATGGAATGTTTGTGGAGATCTAAAAGTTATAGGAATGCTTATGGGTATGCAGTCAGGATTCACAAAATTTTGTTGTTTCCTTTGCCGATGGGACAGTCGCGCCACTATAGAACATTACACCAAAAGTGACTGGCCACTTAGGTATACATATGTCCCAGGGATAAGCAATGTCCAGTCTGTCCCTTTAGTGGATCCCCAAAAGATCTATCTGCCACCTCTTCACATTAAACTTGGTTTAATGAAGAATTTTGTTAAAGCAATGGGTAAAGTCAATTCTGAAGGGTTCCAATACCTTTCAAGGAAAATTGAAGGAAAATTGAAGGAAGGAATTTTTGTTGGGCCACAAATAAGGGAGGTTTTGAATGACACTGAATTTGAAAAAGTCCTAAGTCCGCTGGAATTGAAGGCTTGGCTGGCGTTCAAATGGATATGTGAAAACTTTCTTGGAAGCAACAAGTCACCTGCGTATAAGGATGGAGTCAAGAACCTCCTTGATGCATTCAAAGAAATGGAGTGTCGAATGTCGTTAAAAATTCACTTCCTGCATTCCCACTTAGATTTCTTTCCTGAAAACCTTGGTGCAGTGAGTGACGAGCAAGGAGAGCGCTTCCATCAAGATATTCAGATGATGGAGAAGCGCTACCAAGGATATTGGAATGAAAGCATGATGGCGGACCATTGTTGGATGCTGTATCGTGACAATCCAGGCCAAATTTACAAAAGGAAATCACACTCACAGCGCTTTTAATAAAATAATGTATATATTCTTTATTTATAAGTACATTGAATAAGGTATATGATGTATTTGTTGTTTAGTATTCCTAATTGTGATCTATACATCCATAAATTTTCTTATAGCAATATCAAAAACTTAAAAATATCAAAACCAGTGTATCTATATAACTATACGTGCTAGAAAAACAATAAAACCAGATTCGGAATCAGCGTGAAATATGCATTAAGAAAAGTGTGATCATGTTTGTGATGAGAAAAAAAGTTTCATTTTGTTGGCCAGTGTAATGAGGAGATTAATTTTAAGGTTATAAGATCATTAACTGTAATTTTCCTCATATTAGAAATCAGAAATTATGATATGAAAATTATTTAAGTTTATCATCAAATTCAACAGCTTGACTATATCCGTTTTCTTTGTTCGATTCAGTTTAAATGTAGTTAAATTAGGCTCCACCCACTTTCGCTGTAACACCATCAAATTTCATCAGCGCTCTAACAACTTTAACTAAGCCTAACCTAACCTAACCTAAGTCTAACATGACCAAACCTAATACTAGGTCGTAGTCAGTGTCGTAACACTGTTTCCCATCGATCGGCAAAGTTAGGCGACATTGGGTCTGGGTAGTAGTTGGATGGGGGACTGTCCTTTACGTCTAGATTATATGGCTACCCTTGGTTCGGAACCTATGACATAACTAAGCTTAACCTAACCTATAACGTAATTAAGCTTAACCTAACGTAACCTATAACGCAACTAAGCTTAGCCTAACCTAACCTATACGTAACTAAACTTAACCTAACGTAACCTTAATGCAACTAAACCTAACAACCTAAATAAGCTTAATCTAACTAAGCCTAAACTAACCTGTAATGCAGCTAAACCTAACCTAATCTAAGTAAGCCTGACATAACTTAATCTAACTAGGCTTATCCTACCCTAACCAAACCTTACCCAAGCTATAACGTAACTAAGTTTAACCTAATCTACAATGCAACTAAGTCCAACCTAACTTGACCAAGCATAACCTAAATAAGCTTAATCCAGCCTAACTAATCTTAGCCTAACCCATCTTAACTTAATTTAACTGCAAAAACAATTTGACAAAAAAGTGACGTTCAAAAAATGTGGTTATCCCTGTTGAAAGACCGGTTGTAAGTATGTGGTTGTGTGTATTACGATGGCCTATCCCAGGGGTGGGGAACCTTCATTGTGTGGCAGGCAAATTTCAACTAAAATACTCTCTAACGGGCAAATTGCAGCTTTAAAAATAGTTTGTGACATAATTAAGATGTAAATAGTGTATGACTTTAAACAATCAAAGTGTCCGCGGGCAACTAAATTACACAATTTAATTACACGCGGCAGATTCTCCACCCCTGGCCTATAAACTCATTGGATCACCTGAAGATCAGGGTCCCCAGCCTTCTTTAGTTAGCTTTATAAGGCTAACTAACGAAAATATCACGACCTAACAATCGTTAGGTTAGGTCGTGATATTTTCGTTAGTTAGCCTTATAATGCTAACTAAAGAAGGCTGGGGTCCCTGATCTTCAGGTGATCTAACTCATTATTTATACTATTGACTATTTCTCTTAATTCACATACATATTGAAAACATTTTTCTTCTAAATTATTGAATAGTTTATCTTTGAAAATAACACTCATTGGATCACTTTAACATATTGCTTCCCAAAGCATTCGGGAAGCAATATGTTAAAGTGATCCCTCCTGGGAAGCAATATGTTAAAGTGATTAACACTGGGAAGCAATATGTTAAAAAGAGAAAGGTTGGTTGGTTAGAAAGAGGTTGGTAATCTAGGCTAACTAATGAAAATATCACGACCTAACCTAACCAATCGTCAAGGGCGTACAGTTGACCTAACGATTGGTGAGGTTAGATCGTGATATTTTCGTTAGTTAGCCTAATAAGGCTAACTAAAGAAGGCTGGGGGGCCCTGATCTTCAGGTGAGCCAAATATTTTACATTCCCAAAAAAATGGCAAAGCATAATAAGTTAAGTTGTCCATAAATTTACATTTTCTCGACTAGCTAATCTCTAAATATTATAAACTATTGTAATGTAACTATAATTGGTTGTGTAATGTCTATTTTTGGGAAGCAATATGTTAAAGTGATTAACACTGGGAAGCAATATGTTAAAGTGATATACACTGGGAAGCAATATGTTAAAGAGAGGTTCCTGGGAAGCAATATGTTAAAGTGATCCCACTCATTTTATAAACTGGCCAATACTCTACATATATTTTCAAATTTAATCTATTATTTACACGTATTAACAAATAAGCTATTACTTATATATATATATATATATATATATATATATATATATATATATATATATATATTAACAAATAACAAAGAACAAATTATCTTTTATCCAAAAATATATGTCATACATTTTATGTATGAACGAACCTCGTGGTTTCGGTAAATGTACAAACACGCAATTTGAACGTACAGTACTCGTATACACGTATTTTTACATGAAATTATAGAAAATTAGTTTTCTTTCATACCAACTCTAAACTTTCACCATTGACACTCAATCGAACCCTAAATATTTCCAAGGACTATTTTTTTTTTTGGCGTTTTTTTCCCCTCTAATTTTAGATGAAATTTTGTTGAAAAGAAAAATACAGTCGAAATTTTTCGCTTTTTTCCAAATCACGTTCTTCACATAATCTGTGTTTCTTTGAAGAAATAAGCAGGATTTTTTTTTTTTGGCATGAAAATTTTACATTATTTTAAAATTATTCTTTATTTTATTATTAATTAACTTCACTATATATATTATATATATATATATATATATATATATATATATATATATATATATGGCCGGGTTTCTTTGTGTTGAACCTCACCAATGACAACAAAGGTGTGTGTATATACTCGTATATTGTTGGCTTTGAATGTTCAGGATCGACCTGTTTTCGATCCCTCTGAAACATCCCGCCTCATTTAAGGAATTTGACGTCGGAGAGAGTTGCTTTCTATTCTCACTCTGCCCTCATAGCCAGCAACGCGTGGGTGGTTAGGGATTTACTCAGTAACCTGCCGAGATAATTCTACAAAATTTTTAGGGTTGTGCGGTGGAGGTTAGTAGTATGGCCGAAAAATGGTAGAGTGCATATGCAATGTTGATCAAATGAGTGTCAGCCAATCCCCCTTCCCCTTCTTGCAAGGTGCCACCCCCCAGTGTGAAAAAGGGGGAATTCCCCCAGCTGCAACAAGCTGGAGGAGTCACCCTAACCTAAGATAGAGAGAAGAGACTTTGGGGGAGAAGCTGGGACGGCCTCGCCCCACCAGAGGGGTATACTTAGCTTAGGAAGGTAAGAGAGGAAGAGAGAGAGAAGAGAATAGATCATCATAAGTCCGCAAACCATAGACGCATAATAAAAGTGCTTCAGAGCATCAGGTGGATTAGAACTCGAAATCTGCCAGTTGGCAGTTGGCTTAGAAGGCATAAATGGCTTATATATATTAATAACCTTTGAGCGAATTAAAAGCGCACACAAACGCATATACACTCCCCGACTCTATATACGCCCATAGATCCCCTATTATTACACACACACACAACGTATATAAACAAATGCATGTAAAGTCCCAATAGCAGTTATTCCTTAGTATCGTTTATATATATATATATATATATATATATATATATATATATATATATATATACAACCAAAAGAATGAAATAAAACACCATTACATCATTCTGTTTATTTAGAGGAGTTAAGGGAAATAATTTATAAAATATATAGGAAATAAATATACATTAAAAAATAATATACAGCAAAAATATACACATTAAACGATATATAAAAATGTATATTCTTAAATAATAATATTAGTACAGGAGAAATCTATATACTGTACATATTTAATATATGTACGAGCAAATACATACTTATATATAAAAACTTCAAATAATATACATCAAAATACATACACTTTATGTTCTACTGTGTTTAACTAAAATACTAAACTCGCACGTGATCGAGTCTACAGTTACATCATTCTTGCTTCGTACTACTCGATGTAAAGGGCCTTCAATTCGTTCAATACTATTTTTGTGCCCACTTTACAATTGGTTGGCAAGTTATCTTTAAACACGGAGAGAATACAATCAAAAGCACGCACAAAGAGGGCGTCGTTAACCACAACATCATTATTAAGGTCACGTTTATAAACACTCCTTTCCAATCGAGGGTTTATTCTTACCAAGCCTAGCTTTTCAATCGTGAACTCTTCATCACAACGCATAGCGGCAGTTGAAGTAATCTTCTAAGTCGTAAAGACAGATCCTCATTATATAAAGAAACAATTCTTCAGGGTGAACAGTGTAGGCGAGCTCTGCCCTGTACCGCTCAAGTCCTTTGTACCAAAGTTCATGATATTTCGAAGAGTCTAAACCTTTTAAATAAGCATCCAACTCTAGACCATTCTCGCCATGTTCATTCCTACATTCGGTAAACCCGTCGAGCAGAGCGGTGTATGCATGCGTATTCAAGAACCGTATCAAAATAAAGCGTATCCGTAACACGTGCGTCTAATAAAGGCTTCAGCTTTCGGAATCCGACGATTTCAAACATTCTGTCGAGGATGAAGCGGTTTCGCGTGGGGACAAGAACGTTATTATCAGATGCATTCTTCCACATCAGTCGTATATCAATGCACGGCTGATTGTTATTTATACACAACGTACAAAGGCATATGAGGGGATATCATTAATCTGTTCTCTTCTTGTACCTACACCTGCAGGTATTTTATAACGATCCTCACCCCACCTCTCAACTATCACGAAGACTCTATTCATCTCCTCAACACTTAACTAAACAACATTACGCTTACCAGAGTTTGCTTGTCTACATGTCGTTTCAATTACATAGTTAATGGCACCGCTTTTACGTCTGAACACACGCAATGACTTCGTCACGGACACATCGTATATGGCATTGAGAATGCTGCTCAAAGGAAGCTCCATCGTTTCCTATTGTGAAGAGTGCACGTCCAGTCGGTCAAGCTCTGAGATGACTATGAGTAGCCGGTGCGTGGTTTGGCACGGAGACAGGTGTGGAGTGAGTCACATGGCCGAGTCATACCAAGCGTTAATGTTTCGTGTACGGGTTTGTTCCAGCATGAAAGAATCATGTGAATACTTGTGCCCATTATACCGGGCAATTTTTCCGATACATTGGGCAATATCGGCTTTAATGTTATAGCACTCCCCAGATTGCGCATCAGACATTTTTGTTCATTTCCACGAACTACACATTTTATTAACAATCCGGCGCACTATTTGAGAGAAACATGTGCCCGTATTTATCCTTTTTGCTTAGCAGTCGATACTCGTCTCTAAATTCTATTAAAATCTCACACAGGCCTTTAGCCACAGCCTCACTACGAACCTCATCATGATATATATATATGAATGTAGTGGTAAAAGTATTTGTGCTTATCCATGATGACAAGATTTACATTCTCAGCCGCAGGGTACGCGTACTAGGTGTGATGCAGCATGACATAATACCGTTTGTCACACCACTCATCAACAAGACTCACAACCCATACCCGTTGCTTCTCTTCTGCACGTGTTGTTTCTTTTACTTCACGGTATATGTACGCTTTTATACAGTTTAGCCCTATAACGTTATGGACTATGCTAGCCCATGCTGGGCATCCATTATCTCAAACACACACATAAACACCTTACAGACAATACAAAACAACGCACTTCGTATCATTACAGGATACACTCAAATAACACCAATAGAACACCTGCACACAGAAACAAAAATACTGAAAGTTAGGGAACATTTAGACATGAGGGGAACACAATTCATGGCAGCAGCGACAACTAACCCACAACACCCTTGCCACTACATATACAATCATGCACCGACACCTCCTACCATTAAGGTAACACCAGAGAGACATTAAACCAAATACTCCATTCTATACCACGCCCCACAGACATCACACAGTACAGAAAACACATACACACACACACACACCTAACCCACAAAGCACTGACACGACTCGGTCCGAATGCGGTCCTAGGTGCGAAGCTGCCACCCATTAACAGGTCAGAGATCAGCCTGAGCAGATCGGATCGAGTTAACTTAGCACGATTCCGATGTGGACATCATCCCAACTTACAGACATATAAACACAGACTAGACAACTCCACAGAACAACACCTGCCACCTGTGCCAGGACACGCCACAAAAAATTGAACACATTATGACAGACTGTACAACTCTAGCACAACATAGAACACAACACAACATCACTAGTGCGCTGAACCTCTGGTCCACTCCGGAGAGGGCGATCGGTTACCTGCGTGCCGCCAGCTTGCTCGATCAGGGTGGGCTAATCGGCTAAACAACAACGTAGTCCGTTACATTGTTTGTGCCGCGAAATCCTGCAATGCTCTCGCCAGAATATCCATAGAGTATTTGAACCTCTTGTTCATGAAGCTTCGCACCGTTCAATGTAGCCTTAAAAGTCTCAAAGAAGGGAGGGTTAGGGAGTCTTCCAGTATTCACCACATCTTCCAACTTTACCGAATACCACTTCATAAACGTCGAACACGCAATATCAAAGATAGCCATCACTATTTTTCGTCTACGTGAGATTTCTTCAAATACACGTCTGAGATCCAGGGCTTGCAGTGGTCAACTGAGCACGCAGGGGTAGAGATATGCCCAGGTATTAGCAGGAGTCACGTGACCTTTGATCGATCATACAGTGGGCGGAGCTTAAGACTTTTCCTGTACACACACACACACACACAAATGAGAAAATGAAACCCTAATTGAAACATGATTTATTTAATAAACATATTCAAATATACATAATAAATAAAATAAACATATCGTCAACAAGTAAATAGGTATATATATATATATATATATCAATACATTCAAGAGCTATGGTACCCAAAGGGTACGGAATTGTAGGTGCCATGCACCTGGTAACGTTTCCTGCAGGTGTTACGGCGTACCTTCGTGGCCCTAAGTTCCTTCACGTCCCTCAGTTTCTGTGCTCGAAAATTGTGGGTCCCCACAATCAGTTAGTGCGGTTGGTCACCCTCATCTTCCAAGCACACTAGTTCCTTCAGTGAGTCAAAGTTAACGACCCGTCGGTTCGCCTGTTTAAGCGTGATGCCCTTCGCCTTCACGATATATTTCATCTCTCCCCCCACCCTCACCCGTACCCCATAAGTTTTTGAACCTGTTGGTACAAAGGAGTCAGCGTATGCACTATCACCATACTCATCCTTGATCTTATCAGTCAACTCTCCGAGGAATTCACCAGTAGGCGGCATGTATTCACCCTCCCTCTCTGTGAATATCACGCTATCTGTGTCTGCGTACAGGACCCTCCTCCCAAGAGAGGGCAGTAGTCCCCAAAGCTTGATGCGTGCATATGCCGTTGTGAAGCTGGCTACAGGTATGTTTGTAACACGTGAAGTATCTGTGTCCAATTCGGTATTATTTTACTTTATTATGCAAGTATTACCTACATTCCCGATCTCCATCACCTCTTTATCAGGAGCGTTGGCATAATCCCAGACTTTACTATAACTTTGTGCCAAATGAACGTTCCATTTGCCAGTATTCTGTGTAAATTTTCCCCAAAGACTGTTTAGACAACTTTGCGCTAAAGCGCTTGCCTGGGTTCTTTACAAATTGGCAACGGTCAAGCTGTATACCTTCACGGTCACGGTAGCGCTGAATATACGCCGATTTTTCATCCTCGGTCTCAACCCCTTGCGGTACCCTGATGCTTCTACCTTATCCTTCAAAAAAGTATTTATATACGGCGTGAAAAGGTTGGGTAGCTTCTGGAACCACCACACCATATATCTTCAATATTCTGTAGCCATGGCGAACGGCTAGGAACAGCTCAAGGCTTGTTTATACACCGCTGGTCTTCCGCTAGTTGAGTGTGATTACAAGCCCCATTTTTCTCCTCTGCGCACTTCACGTACAGTGGAAACATGAGCTTGTGATCTATAACGACAGGTAAGATCGGCATCCATAAATCGCGAGGGGTGAGCACGTCTACGAAAGAAAGACCGAAATAGTCCTTGTTCACATTTGTTGAGAACTCATCGATGGTGAGAAGGGCTGGGCCCACCAGCTTTTCTGGCACTCCTACAGGGTACGAGTTGTTTTTCATCACGTAGGGGTATAAAGAACAGGTCATAGTAATAGAGTTTCACGCCCTCAGCAGGCCGAAAATATAGCCTGAATGGGTTTGTACGTCCTCCGAACAAGCTATCACCGCATTTGAAAGGATCGAACACCAGTGAACGCTTGTTCGTGTTTATTTCTTCACGGTATTGACCATCTGTTTCCATCCGTGCATCATACTCATGCTCCCACAAGATGTTTTGAGTGAACTGGGAGCCTATAAGATGATCGCGGGTGCGGGTCCATGCAAGACTGTCGGCAGGAGATCTACCGTGCATATCTACGATTCCACACTCAGGACGTGGGCATCCATCCCACCAGCAACCTTTAAAGGAGTACACAGTAGGGTGTGTCAATTTTGTCAATTTTTTTCAAATCAATTTTGGTATGAAAATAGTGTCTTTTCATGTCAAAACTTGAAATTGGCCAACCAAAATGAAATAAAATAACCCTTACTTACATAAATTTTACCTTAAAGTTTCAGAAATTGACTCTTTTACTAAATAATAGGACATAAATTCATTAACTATTCATCTGTCACAGAATTATCCCACTGATCGCATATTGAGTGTTTTCAAGGTCATATAGTTGTTGTACAATGTACAAGTCACAACATGAATAGAACTGTCCCTCACTCTCAGTCCTCAGTTGCCTCTTAGATGTCATAGACGGTGGTTTGCTGTTATTGCTCTTGTACCTACTTTATAGTTATTCTACTAGACGAATACTACAGTTTAACTGTAAGTATGGATTATTGATTATTATAATTATTTATTATTATCATATTCTTCTGTCTAATTATGTTGTAATCCCATGAAATATTTTTTTATTGAATTTTAGAATATCGAATGACTAAACTTTGAAACATCGTAATTGATATAAAATACTTAAATGTTTTTCTTTCTTTTCAGATATTCCTAAGATGCCAAAATTGAAGAAAAGAGGTCAGTCGTCATGCCACTTGAGCCTGTTAGTCGGTACAGGCAAGGAGCTTCCCGTATCAGAACTACCAACAGTGCGAGACATGCTGAGACTAGGGTTACTCCTTCGTGAACAAAATACAAAGGATAGAAGGAACTACACAGAGAAAGAGCTCATAAGGGACATGATTCCCCTTCTTCTGCATCAGTGGAAAAAAGCTACTGTGTTATTCAAACCACCTGTACTCAATCAGTATAGAACTATTGAGCTAAAATTAACAAAGCTGTGGCACAAAGCAGTTGAGACATCACTTGGTAAAGGAAAACTAGCAAAGAAAAATAAATTTCTGCACACACTTGATACTCTTCTTGACATTTTTAACTGCCAGTGTCCCATAGAGTTGTGTTCTGAAGCCAATTGTTCTCCCTCATGCAGAAGAGAACCTCACCCTCACATTGATTGTCGCTGTCCTCGTGAGAAGAAGATCCCTGTTTTGGAGCTGGCTTTCATAAAGGCGCAGAGAACAAAGGCAGGAGGCCAAGGAAGTATGCAGATTGGTTCGGCAGATTATTCAGAAACCAAAAAACAGATTGTTATTGCTAAGAAAAAAGAGAAAATCCGAGAGAGGGAAGAAAGGAAGAAAAAGAAGAGTGAAGAAGCCACCCAAAGAGATGAAGAGCTCTATCAAGAGGTTTCTCACTTCTTTGAAAGCTCTTCAGATGAACAGAAAGAAGCAGATGATAGCTCCAAAATGCCATCTGAACGTTCACCGAAGAGAATGAAATACAACACTAAAGACATCTCAAACATTGCCCTTGCCAGTATTTGCCACCATACGGGGCTACGAGAGACTGCAGAGATTGCCACTGCCGCTTGGATAGATGCAGGACTCATCAGCCGAGAGGATACATCCTTAGTGATAGATCATAATAAGATAAGAAGAGCACAAGAAAAAATAATGAAGGAAATATCTGATCAGCATGAAAAAGATTTGAAGGAGGAAGGTCTCTCTTGCCTTTTGTTTGATGGAAGAAGAGATGACAAAAGTTCTCCTAGAGGTAGAGGGAATGGACAGAAAGTTTCCAGGTCTCATCAAAGAAGAACACTACTCTGTGTGTTCCGAACCTGGTGGCCGCTATTTGTTTCACTTTTTTTCTGAAGCAGAAGTAGAAGGCAAGAAACATGCAGAGGCAATTGCTGAGCAAATAATATGTTGGCTTCAAGAAAGAAGACTTGACAGTTCACTGCAGGCCGTTGATGGAGACTCAACTGCGGTGAACACTGGATGGCAGGGCGGTGTTATGACGCATTTAGAGAAAAAACTTGGAAGAAGGCTTGTTTGGATTGTATGTAATTTGCACACAGGGGAACTACCTCTTCGTCGTCTGATCCAGGAACTTGATGGTCCTACAAAGAGCAACAACACGTGGTCAGGCCCCCTTGGCAACATGCTAGATGAAGCAACGGAATTAGAAATAAATACAAAATTTCCAAAGGTCGAAGTAGGCCTTCCCCTTCCAGTGTTGTCTGAAGAAGTTATCAAAGACCTCAGCACGGATGAATCTTACGCTTATCGTATTGTTCAAGCAATCAGATCAGGAGAGTTGCCTCAAAATCTGGCTCTCTTGGAGATTGGACCCGTAAGTCACAGTCGTTGGTTAACTACAGCGATTCGTTTCTGCAGGATTTGGGTTTCTAAACATGCACTGAAGGGCAAAATGCTACAGAATTTGATGTTGATTGTTGAATTTATTATTGGGTTTTATCTTCCTCACTGGTTCAATGTAAAACTTAATCCAATGTGAATGGAGGGGCCCAACCACATCTTGTTTCAATTACAGCTACTGAGAACCCAAAGGAAAGTAGTGGTGGACATCGTGTTACCTGTGGTGAGAAGGTCCGCTTGGTATGCTAGGCCAGAGGCAGTTTTTCAAGCAATACTCTGCAGCCAATGTACCAAAGAGCGAACTGAGGCTGTGGAAATCATTCTAAAGCTTAGAGAAACATCACTAGATGATGACCAGCTGGGAGACTGCTCTGTTCAGACAAGGAAGGTACCTCCGATAAACGTCAATGCCATGAAATTGTCAGAATTAGTTAACTTGAGTTCGGAAGTTTTGGAGCCACCACTGACAACATGTATAACAAACAAAGATGTAACACAACTTAAAGAGGCCCCAATGCAAGTGCCAAAGTGGCCTTCTCACACTCAGAGTGTGGAGAGATGTGTGAAAATGGTCACAGAAGCAGCTAGTCAAGTTTACAGTCATGAGAGGCGAGAAGGCTACATCAAAGCGCAAGTAGCAAGCCGAATGCTGATGTCAAGGAACCGCAGCAAAAAGGACATGACTGCATTGGTTACTTACAAATAAAGACTCTGAATGATATCTTATTGCCACTTTAAATGTTGATAGGATGTTTGCGCACATTTGTTATTTTGTTACGAATTTATGGAAAAATTGAATTTTTTAATTAAAATTGATGTAGGTAGGAGTTACTTTTTATTGTTTTTGAAGCAAGGATATTATTTTGTATGCCAAATGATTACATTAAATTGGTACCAAATCACAGATTTTCAATTTGGTCATTTCACCCCCAAAATTGACACATCCTAGTACACAGTCTTCTCACCAGTGACCCGGTCTTCGCTTAGGCCATCAACCCAAAAAACACGACCATTGACCTTAATGGGTACTTCCCCCGTGTTGCGGGCATGTTTCATGTATACACCGGTCTGCCGTTGCAGGTGTATGACCAGTATATAGCCTTATGCCCATAACTGCGAGGGTTATTTCTGTGAATGACGGCTATGGTATCTTTAGGCATGAAATTGTTCTTGAACACAGTAAAGCCCAATGAGGCGATCGTGGTTGAGACTTGCAGCGGATCGCTGTTGAACCGATCTATGTACATCTTTCTAAAGGCCTGGAAACATACTCTAAGCATGCGCACATCATTCACGCAATAACGCTCACATTCATCAGCTATATTGTAAGGATTATCTTCTATCTTCATTAAAACTGTTGTAGTAGCGGTCAAAATCTTCAAGCTCACTCCCACACATGTTGGCGTAGTTAAAGTAATATTTGGGGGAGGTAGTCCTACGTAATTTAAAGTGTCGCTAGTGAGGAAAGTGTAAGGGAAATACCCTTTTGAAACTTCGGCGGCTACACCCATCACCTTCGGTAGCTTGGCTAATTTACCAGGTGTGAATAATAAAGTATCTTTAAAGTGAACATTACGTCTTATCTGCATTTGTATAAGTTTGTTTCCCCTTTTCAGGGGGTCTCCTGTAAATATCTTCGATGACTTGTGTTCAAGCAATTCCTTACAAAGGAATTGTGTCAAATTTTGCTCCGTTGTGGGCAAGAATATACACAGTGATGTTTTTGAATTTGTCCGCTAACTTGACAATATAGGATACAAAGAATTTCACTGCATTATCGGGGGCGATCGTTTTAAAAACGTTTGTCCGTTTACCATATTTGTGGCACTCATCACACTCAGTCGCCATGCACTCATCGCAGATAGTCTGACTTACAAGTAGATGTGGGATAACCTCTTTGGTTTCAGCAACTGTGTATGTTTCTATATCGTAGTACACAGTTATAGAAGGTATATTTTTAGGCTTAGTGTCTTTCATATAACATACATGCTTCACTCCATCCGCCTTATATTTCTCATGGCATCTAGAACAATGAATTTCATCACATTTATGCTTGAATTTCCCCCAATTATCCATCATATGAAACACCACATTCACAGGTTCACATTTTCCTGCAAGTACCAATTGACTTATGGAGCTCAAAGCAATTATTATTGAAAAATGTGCATCTATACACATTACAATCCCT
This sequence comes from Bathynomus jamesi, assembly GCA_023014485.1. NCBI lineage: Eukaryota > Metazoa > Arthropoda > Malacostraca > Isopoda > Cirolanidae > Bathynomus > Bathynomus jamesi. The sequence continues at coordinate 107,636 of JAJOZX010000815.1, forward strand.
CTTCTCAGCTTCAAATACACGGCTTTCACATTTGGAGCTTTTACACTACTCACACACCATGTGGCATTCCTTAGTGTTTCATTATATCATCCGCAAACTCGGACATCTCTTACACAAATCATGATGCTTTCCATATTTTCGACTTTTATCATAACTAGCGTAAAGAGACTTTATATTATGGATGGGGAGATACGTTGTTCCTGACAATCCTAAAATAAGTAGAGGTCTTGTACGATCTCTCACACTGCTTTTAAAAATACACGTTCCTACGACGATCATCCATTCCAAATAGAACTATACGAACATTCATTTCCTGCTCTACCCTTCTCAGCTCTTCAGGATCCATATTACAATGAAACTCAAGCTTGCAATCTGAAGCCAGTTTACGACCACTCTGCACAACCGTAGGCAACCAAAGTTTTTAGGCCCGTGTATTTAGCACAGTAAACATATGGGCTAAGAGTATTGCTATAAAGCCGCAGCCACGATCGGTGTTTATAGGCCGTCTGTATAGCGCCTGAGAATTGAAATAAAGAGTATAAGGTGTGGCACTACGACCCGCAACACGCAACACGGTCAATATCTACTGTAAAGTTGTCCATATTGAAGGCTGTACTATTTTGAGAGACCTGCATTATACGGCCTAATATATATTCTATATCTACAGCTACCAAGCGTCTGAATGGTATTACTACCCAAAACTCATCTACATTTCCGTCATCTGACCCGAACCCGAAGGACAACCTCGTCCTGACTTCACGTTCGTCGCGGTTCTGAAGGGCAAACTCTGCAATACGTTCAACTACGCGTCGCAGACCGTGTTCAACACCGTTGCTATACAGGGTTCCAGGGTCAACCCTGACTATATACCGATTTCTAGTCAGGGCTGGGGTGAGGGTGGCGGTGCGCACCAGTTCGAATGTTATACCTTCCTCTACAGCACGAGAAGCTGCTGCTGCTGTTGTGGAGGATGTGTCCGGAATTGAACAGGAATAAGGGGGTACAACTTTATTTGAGGAGGGAGCTAGTGTGGGGGGTTCTGTCGTAAGACGTAGAGGGCTGGGGCTCTATTACTGGGGCCTAACAACTGGTGCACTCTTAGCACGTTTAATACCTAACGTGGAAGGCTCTTCATCATGCCTCCACTTCGAATTTTTGCGTGGTGTTGTTACAGGTGTCGCTGGTATGGGCTCGTCAGCGGGAGTAGAGTCTGTAACCACAACTACACTGTCATCGGGGTCGTCTGTAATATCGAAGATGAGGACATGATGCTGTACCTCGTCGTCATTCACGGTTCTGTGGAAGAAGAGGAAAAACAAAACTGCAGAATATAAGGAACATCACTTAAATTTTTATATTTTGTAAATGTTCCACTTAGGGGTGTGACGTGTTAGAGATGGAATCTGTAGAAAAATTCAGGTTCACGAACCCGTCCACATGCATTATATCTGGCCCTACAGGATGTGGTAAAACTGTGTTTATGCTTAAAATCATTAAAGATAAGGGGGAGATGTTCTCAAAATTTGTGCATAAAGTAATATGGTGCTATTCGACGTACCAGTCAGTATTCAACGAGTACCAAGATGATATTTTGTTCCACAAAGGTGTATATGACGTTAATTCGTTAAAGGGAAATGAATATACAGTCACTGTAATTGACGATCTCATGTTAGAAATGGATAAAACGTTTGCCGAGACATAAGCGTATTCTTCATCAATGAGAATCTATTTTTCAAAAATAGATACATGCGCGATGTGTCGTTAAATACACAATATCTAATCTTATTCGCGCAACGTAGAAATGTGTCACAAATTGGGGTATTAGCCAATTAAATGTTCCCAAATCAGCGTAAAGAGTTTTTTGAAGTTTATAAAGAAGCTACAAGTCAACGTTACGGATATTTGCTTTGTGATCTTCACCCACGAAACACGTTTAGGGTGCTTCTAAGAACGAATATATTCCCAAACGATCCTGAAATGGTGTATATTCCAGAATGACAAACAGGCTTAAGAAATATCGTGAATTAATAAAAATCTATCAGCGATTGCCCCGGGTATTGCAGCAGATGTTTGTTAAAAATATCGACTCGGACTTTCTAAAATGCATCTGCAAAATCTGCCTTAATGTTACAAAATGTAATGTACCAATGAAACCCCCTCAGAAGGCTCGCCTACGTCGTTACAAGAACATAATACGTACGCTCGCTCAAACTGTGGGGAAGAAAAGGTGAATTATAATTATTGAACAAAGAGGGGGATCATTCCTCCCCATCTTATTTTCAGTTTTGGGACCTTTACTGACTAGATTAATATGATGAAGAAAGTGGTAGTGATTCCGCACGAGGTGTATGCTTCACTGAAAAGTTCAATGAGTCCAGACACGGTTCTAGAACCCTGTAAAAGCAGGCTTAAAAGAATGGAAAGCGAATTGTTAGACCTATTAAACAGTGAAAAGTCACCTGATGAGAAAAGGATCTTATACCAAGAGGCTCTGCAGAAATGAGTACGAAGATTATAAGAATCCGACAGAGCTCCCCGTGGTTATTAGGCACAGCGCGGGCAACGATGAGCATGGCGACATAGGACCTGGGGCCGACGTTAGAGATGACCAACCAAAGAATAACGGTGCGCCCCCACCACATCATATCGAACATGCATTAAAAACAGTCTCCCACATACATTGAGGAATAAAGGCTTAAGTCTTTATAATCTATTGAGTGAGGACCCCATCATACAGTGGACTGATACAGGCGAAGTCATTGTTGAAGAAACGAAGGTGCAGGGTTCGAATATCGTCGACATTGTCCATGATCTGGTGAGAAAGTGGAACAGGCCCTCACCATCAGGATGGAAGCATATTAAAGCAAGACTACAACAAATAAATGTCCCCAAAGCATTGATAGGAAACCTGAACAGGTAAAGAGACTTGGAGCAACCCTCGCATGTGCCACAACTGAGTACGCCATCACCCCCAACGGTAGCATCTCTGAAGGGGAGAAAGAAGAGACCAAACAACAACGGCCAACCCTCTCCACGTGCCTCTAAAATACGCAAATGGCTAACATATTAAGAAAATACTATTATGACATTTCTAACCCAGCCTCCTACGGCGGTGTTGATAGACTGTAGAGAGGTGTTTACAATGATGGAGTAGGGAAAAAAGATGTTGGGAGGTTTTTGCGGGAGCAGGATGCTTATACACTTCATAAGCAGGTGAGAAAAAGGTTTAAAACAGCCAGGACAACAGCTTCGATTAACTCTATTTGGCAAGCCGATTTAACAGACATTCAAAGATGTTCAGTATATAATAATGGCTATCGCGACATCCTATTCCTAATAGATGTATTCTCTAGATATCTGTGGCTAATTCCCCTGAAAAATAAATCGCCTGAAACAGTTGCTAAAGCTACCAAAACGCTGATGTTGAAAGAAAACAGGATTCCAGGCTGTTTTTGTACGGATATGGGGAAAGAATTTATAGGCCGAGCTTTTCAGAACATGTTGGCAGAGTTTAATATCAGTTACTACACTAGCAATTCTATACATAAGGCCTCTTTAGCTGAAAGAGTTCAACGTACCATAAAGGAACGCATGCATCGCTATTTTACACATAAAAACACATACAGATATATAACATTCTGGAACCATTGGCCTCATCATACAACCATTCACACCATCACGCGATTGGGAGAACACCTAATGAGGTTTTAGAAAGAGGTACGCACACAGAGCGTGAGGTGAGAAGGAATATTCGTAGAGTACCGCCACACTCTACACGTTTCAAAGTCAATGATTATGTAAGGCTATCGCGTCCGGGAAATAAATTCGCGAAGGGACTTGAGCAAGGCTGGACACGTGAGATTTTTAAAGTTAGGGCTATGAGACCTAAAAGCGAGATAATGCTGTACTACGTTGAAGATTTGAATGGGGAAGAAATCGCAGGAGGCTTTTACCGCGAAGAGTTGCAGAAAGTGACATTTAATTTAGGAAAAAACGTGTTTAAAATTGAAAAAAGTTAGGCAGCAAAGGTTCAAGAAAGAAAAATGTACCTGGTAAAATGGCTAGGGTACCCAGAAAGCTTCAACACCTATATAAAAGCTGCTGCAATAATGAAGCTTAAATAGTTTGCAACATGGCGCCTAACCACTTCTATGTCACACTACCGTCCTCTTCTCTGTCTGTACATTCTAACAACACCTTGGCCACCTTTGTAACAGAACTCCATGGGCTCAGTGAATTGGAAAGTGATTCGTATGAGGTGGGGATATGCGAAATTCAGCTCTCCACCAGCTTCTTAAGTAATGATTATAAAGAACTCGTTTTTACGGTTCTTAGAGATCGTGATGAGTGTGAAAAGGCAGGGGTAATTAGGGATGAAACCATGCGTGCCATCTGGAGTGGGGAGGTACTGTATTACACTACAGTAGTAACACTAGGCCTGGTCGTTATGGTGCGGCTGAGGATGTTGTAAGAGACTTAAACGTTAGTTTAAAAAGGTCGAATCTTACGGCTGACCCTAAAATCACAGGATAATAGAAATATTAAAGACAAAGGACTATTCAAAATTATAACCTAGGGCCGATATGGAGCAGCTCTCCAAAGAGATACCTTTCACGAGGCACAACATGACTTGTCCAACCTAATATATCAGTTGAAATTGGAGAAATTGGGTGATGGCTATCCATCCCAAGACATGTGCTATATTTACAGCAATATCGTGGAGCACCAGTTTGTTGGGGATACCCATGCGCGTTTGCTCCGCATTGCTCATATCCCCAATCATAGAGGGAGGAGCCTGAGCATTACATATGACAAACCTCACTACGTAATTGTTGCGACTAATCTGTTAACCAATATCTCAATATATATAAGAACGATTGAGGGAAAAAGTTTCCCATTCGGTGACGGAAGCTTAACAGTGAAGCTCCACTTTCGTCGCACCGAGTTATAATGATCCGAAGGCCTTTCACAATCCATCAAGGGGTGAGATACCAGCGTGGGAATGGGCTTGGATCCATTTTTTCAACCATACTACGTACGGCTGTCCCCTTGCTGAAGAAGGGCGCCAGATACCTCGGGAGGAAAGCGCTACAATCAGGTTTTGACACAGTAGAAGACATAATGGGGGGACTAGACCTAAAGAAGCTCTAAAAAAGCACTTAAAGCGTACACGGGACGAAATCATCAAAGATGCAAAGAGAAAAATGCGTGGTGATGGGAAGAAGAAGAGAGCTGTCCGGGAGAAGAAGAAGCACGTGGCATTAAACGTAAAAGGACATAAAAAAGAAATGTTCTAAGCAAATGAAACCTATGGTTGATAATTTTTTTTAACTGATATAAGCTAAGGACATTGCTCTCACAAATCATAGGATGTTTACTACTTGTCGAGAGAGGTGGCACTATTTCTGATCCGTCATGGCACGCTTCATCCATCCGTGTAGCTCACAATGTTGTAAATCGGAGCTGTCTCTCTTTTATATTCCACCAACACAAGTTTCTATTGAGCACAGTAACTTTATTACGATTTACCCGTTAAACACAATTAGTTCCCCAAATGCCCCTATAGAATTCGTGATACCCAGCTCAGGCCCTTACTCTTTTGATCCAAGCTGCATGCACATGTACGCTAAACTACGTATAGCACATTCAGATGGAACGGACTGCGATGATAAATATGTTGTATTTCCCGAAACAAACTTTCTACACTCCATATTCAGCCAGTGTGATGTGTATTTAAAATCAGGTCAACATCTCGGCAGGAACGGGTTATTATCACCTATGAGCCTATCTGGAAAATGTCCTCAACTTTTCAAAAGAAGCGAAGGATACCTTTTTAACTGCCGAGGGTTATTATCAGACTAAAGACGAAAGTAGTATAAAGGATAAATTTAAAAATTCTAAAAAGAAGATATACGAATGCTTTGGACGCCTGCATACAGACTTCACATTCCAGGAGAAACTGCTTATGAATTGCATCGACATGAACATAAAGCTTACCCGCACGAATCCTGAGATCTGCATAAATCTGGGAGCTGATCAAGAAGAAGGCGCCAAACCTGTTGTAGTTCATGTTATGGAAACACCTTCGCGTACGGCAATTGAAACTAAGTTCACCAAAACAAATAGAAACTGAAAAAAATTTACTACATGCCACAGTAAAATACCCAATTAACAGAGTACAGATCAAACTATACACGTTGCCCGCAGGGTTGGCCTCGAAGCAGATAAAAAACATTGCCGTGGGGCCTCTACCTAAAACGCTATTAATTGGATTGCAGGAACACGCTTCGGTGAATGAAAACTATAAAAAGAACACCTTTAAATTCGAGAATTTCGGCCTTAAAAACGTAATTCTATACGTCAACGGTTTTGCGCTGGGAGGGACATTGTATACAGATTACGGATCAGACGCTTTGTTCCTGCTTTGCGGGAGAGCTTATAGTAATCTGGCCCATATTGCTGGTGCTTGTTATGAGCTTGGGATTGAGGTAACGCAGAAAGAATTCATCGATCAGTTTAACCTTTACCCGTTTGACATCACTCCTGACTTATCTGCTAGTGTAAATACACACTTAAGTCCACAACAAAGTGGGAACATCTCAGTCAGATTGGAATTCGCTAAACCGGTAGACGCCCCTATAAATTTACTGGTTTACCTCGAATCACAAGCTCTAATAGAAATTTAAAGATTTAGGAGTGTAGTTACTGACTTTTAAAATGGATGCGAATACACTTCAGAGAGTAATGAATAGTGAAACATTGAAATTTCCAACTACGAGAAAATATGGTGGACCTATTGTCAGCACAGATATTATTGGTGGCGAAGGGATTCATTCGTCGGCCATCTACTTTAAAAATAGGGAAAGAATGTACTATTTTAATTCACTCGGGACTCGTCCGTGGAATGACCCTGTTATTGTAAAATTTCTCGAACAGTTGCATATCCCCGAAATTGCCTGGAATCCCTACCAATTCCAAGGATATTTTAGTAATACTTGCGGGATGTATTGTCTTCCATTTCTCTTGCACATGTCACGTGGAAATGAATTTATAAATTTTTAAAAATTATTCGACCCCTGCCAAACTGAGCTGAATGATGAAATGGTGTGCCTGCAGATAAAATACCGTTTTCCGTTTGTACGCAATCGATGTATTGTGTAAAGTTTTACTCGTATATATAAAATATATAACTGCAACAATATTGTGTAAAATATAAGATGTCTCCAATGATGTTAGTCTTGTGCTCTGTAGCTTATTTAAATTTAATGGATGCTAATTCTGTAACTAGTTTAAGTTGAGTATAATATTGTACTAATTTATAAAACATGATTTCTATCATTTAATAAATTGATGAAAATACATTGTGCCTTGTTCTTAACCAGAAGAAAATGCTTACATTAGTCCCCCGACGACCTGGCATTCGTTGGACCGGATGTGAGCCAATATTTCGATCTCCGTATTCAGTTAACTGAGTTGACTGCGCGGTAAAACTTCAATCTCCAAATCACCGTCAGTTATTTGCTTTTCTTCAAAGCTGTCACGAAAAGTAGCTATAACACGTGTCAGTGTATCATCGCACCTTTAAGGAGAAAGGGTAATTTTAAATTAACTTGATTAGTTCATACATTTTCTGAATCTTTTTAAATTGAAATCCAATTTTCCATAAATCATTTTACAACAAAATGTGATGAGTAGAAAATGTATTATTACATCCACACCACATATGTATACATACACAGTATATACGACGAATTAACCACGAAGGAGATACAAAATGGTTAATAATTAAAAACCGATTTTTTTCACCAAAATACATACAGATGAACATATATATATATATATATATATACACACACACACACACACACATATATATATATATATATATATATATATATATATATATATATATACACAGGGTGTTTCGGGAGGAAAGGTCAATACTTCAGGAGGTGAAAAAAAGTTCATATGAACATGTGTCTAATTCTGAATGGTTACGGAGATAGAGCTGTTTGAATCTGATGCGTGCGCAGCTCTTCCTCCCCCTTCCCTCCCCTATAACCTTGAACCATGTAAGCTGTAATGTAAGCATGTAACATAAACCAATCAACAGCTGACTGTTGTGAGTGACATTGGTGTTTGAAGCAGTGTTAAGAATGCCACACACCTTCACACATGCCGAATATGCAGATATGGTGTATGTCTACGGTTTTTGCGATGGAAGTGCAACAGCTGCTGTTGCAGAATACCGTCGACGGTTTCCGAACCGCAGAATTCCGGATCGAAGAGTGTTTACCAGGGTTTTCAACACATTGCGTGAGATTGGTACACTTCCCAGCGCTCATGTTTCATCTGAACGTGAAGGTCAACAAGATGTGGATGAAGTGGAAAACATTCTTCAGTTGGTAGAGCGTAGTCCTACTACTAGCTCACGAAGAATTTCTACACGTCTCGGTGTACCACACACAAGAGTATGGCGAATATTACGTGAGGAAGGCTTGCATCCATATCATGTACAGCGTGTACAACACCTTCAACCAGGAGACGCTGCCATGCGACTGGAATTTTGTCATTGGATAAATGCTAATCGCCGATTGCTTCGATTAATACTGTTCACCGATGAAGCTACTTTCACCCGTGACGGTATCAACAACACTCGTAACTCTCATCGGTGGTCAGACGAAAATCCAAATGCCACTGTGGATACAAATTTCAACATCGCTTCTCTGCCAATGTGTGGTGCGGTATCATCGATGATTAGCTGATTGGCCCTATTACTTTAGAGAATCGTTTTACAGGACAAAGTTACCTAGAATTTCTGCAAAATGAATTGCCAGGACTATTGGAGGATGTTCCTTTGGCTACACGCGCTGGTATGTACTTTCATCATGACGGAGCTCCTCCACATCACAAGGTCTCATACCCAGGACCGTTAGAATTCCCTACCTTTAAAGTTTTAGTTATTCTAAAACGCTACCTGTAGAACTTTCTATAAATTTTTAAGTTAAGACGTACAGGGAAACAAACGCGTAATAAAATTTCACTTTCAAAGGACACATTCATCGCATAATAAATATATATATATATATATATATATATATATATATATATATATATATAAAATAACCACGAAGGAAACACAGAATGGTGCTGTAGCGCTTTGCTTAATGGTATTCTCAGGAACACTAAAATAAATAACAAGTTTGCGAATAAATATAGGACGCAAAAATAAAATAGAAATACGGGTACATAAATTCTTATACTCACATCTCGACGGTAGAGTCTTCTGCTGGTTCAAACGGAGGATCATTGCAGATATCATTAACGTTTTGTGTCGCTAGAAGTTTCCTCCATCAATCGCTTCGAAAAAGCTCGAGTGTAGCCCCTGCAGAGCGTCCCCCGACTTCAAACACCTGTGGGGAAGAGTAGAGGTCTGTCTGACTGGAGGCGTCCATGACGAGAGAATGTGTGGTAACTCGTTGATAAAAATAACTGTTGTGGGTTCCAGCTGAAAATGCCCCCTTTTTATATGTGGTACGACGCCCATTTGTAGCCAGATATTAGAAAGCCAATCACAAGCTCGCTGACTTCCTGATTGGCCATAAAGTGGGTGTTTTCAGTGTACTGTATATGTTTAAGGGAATTTCGGAAACAGCAAAAGCAATTCATAAGGCAAGGATGTTTTTCTCTAAACTTTAAAAGAGAGAAGAATTCAGTGTATATATTTAAGGAAGTTTCGGAAACAGCCAAAAGCATTTCATAAGACAAGGATGTTTTTCAATAAACTTTATATTTTTCCCTGTGAAATATTATCTAATATTTAGGGATCCTAATATAAAAAGAATCAACCTTTTATAACGTATTAAATATTAATATAGTTGATAGTGCGAGTAGCTTTATATTAGTAGACAACCTTTTGCATATGCTCAGAGAGTAAATCTATATTAATTTTATTTATTGAATTGTAGTGGGTGCAGTTAAATGAGTTATATCATAAATTCAATTTTTTTTTAAATAAATACGCGTAGAAAACGATATTTATTGGGCATGCCCTACTAAAACTATAATAATTTAGAATATTCGAAGTATTATATTTGTTTTATTTTAAAAATGTTGAATTTTAGTTAGGGAGAATTTAGTGTAAAATAAAATGTCTGGTACTGCGTTAGTTCGAATTATTCTTGTACGTGTAATTAATTCCACAGCGGAGCTGGTCTATGTTCGATTCTTGAAAAACAACCCACCTTTATGTAACGGTTTATTCTCTATGCTTAAATTGAATTGTAAATGAGTACTGGAGGTTTTTGGAAACTTTTGTGGTACATGCCATATTTATCGGGTGTTTAAGTTTTCCCTATGAACCGACGAAATATTATTTAACATTTAGGGATCCTAATATAAAAAGAATCAACCTTATATATATATATATATATATATATATATATATATATATATATATATAGATATATATATATATATATATATATATATATATATATATATAATTATATATATATATATATATATATGAAAATTATTTCACGAAGGTAACACGTGAAAAATATTTATGATGAATAAAACCACGAAGGAAAGGAAATACAAAATGGTGCTCAAGCGCTTTCGTCTAATGACATCCTCAGGAACACTGAAGTATATAAAAAGGTTAAGCCTATATATAGGTTACAGAAAGAAAAAAAAGAAAAATAAATAACATACATACACACAACACACATATACATATATATATATACATACATATCTATATATACAAATACATACATACATACATACATATATATACAATAAACAGAGAAGTAAAAATAATAAAAAATTAAAAATTAAAACCTTAAAGGATTACCAATGAGGCGTACAGATTGTAAGGAAAAATATCGATTTTTAGCACAAGATCAAAAGGATTATAAAAATACAAATTTATACTGGGACTCTGCCAGGTTTTAACACAATGCTGCCTATGGTCAGGTTTCGATATATATAAAAGAAAAAAAAAGAAAATGCAAATTAAAAGTTAATCGATTTTTAGCACAAGATCAAATGGATTATAAAAATACAAATTTATACTAGAACTCTGTCCGGGTTTTAACACATTTCTGCCTATGGTCAGGTTTCGATATATATAAAAAAATAAAATGCAAATTAAAAGTTAATAAAGTAGAAGACAAGTTTACCAAAGATTTAATGTTTTACACTTCTTATCTAAGTCTGCTTTAAAGGAATTCAACATAACAGGATCGAGTTGAAAAAGACCTTTGCTTATGTTGAAGTTATTTGAAAGTTGGATAATGGCAGACTCAAGAATATTTCTATTAACAATGTTGCTTGAATGGAATAAAACTGAAGCATTATTCCAATCAATACAGTGGGCTAACTCTGACAAATGGACAAAAAGGGCACTGGACAACTGTCCTGTTCTAACGGAATATTGATGCTGTTTTATACGTGTGTGCAAATCCTTTCCCGTCTGACCTATGTAAAAGGAATCACATTGTTTACAACCAATTTTATAGATAATGCCTGAATTATTGGTAGGGCTATTTTTTACTATGATATTTTTCACAATATTGTTATATGAAAATACTACATTAATATCCAAAAGTTTAAGTACATTAGCAATGCCTAAAAAACCCGGGAAAAATGGAAGTACTAAAATATTTTTTGACAAAGTACGAGTGTTAATATTGACACGATAGAAAGTTCGTTTTGCCTTGTTGAGACAAGATTCCATAAACGCAGATGGATAACACAAATCACTTCCAATACCGTTGATTTTTTCCAATTCGGCATCGATGTATTCCGGACTGGCGATCCTAAGGGCGCGGAGAAACATTGATGAAAATATGGCCTTCTTAATGTGGGTATCATGTCCCGAGTAAAAGTGTACGTAGGACAAATTGTTTGTCGTTTTCCGATAGATACTAAATTTAAAACCTGGGCTTTCCCTATGTACACGCACATCCAAAAATGGGATTGAATTGTCTTGCTCAACTTCTAAAGTAAACTTAATGGAGGGGACTTGATCATTTAACTGAAGGAGGAAGCTATCCAGGTCACGATTCATGGGTCAGATACACAAAATATCGTCGACGTACCGCAACCAAGGGATGCCAACCCCCAGGATTCTCGGAATATAGGTAATTTCGAAAAACTCCATATAAATATTGGAGAGGAGGGGCGATAAGGGGTTGCCCATAGCCATCCCAAAAACTTGTTGATAATACTCGTTATTGAAAGTGAATTTACAGTCTTTGATGCAAAGCTTAATGAGTTCCAAAACAATGTGTGAAGGTAGTGGCAGGTCATACTTATGTAATTCTTGGGAGAGAAAGTCAAGCATATCGTCAATCGGCACTTTTGTAAACAATGAACAAACATCAAAACTAATCAATTTATCGTTAGTTTCAGTACGTACATTATTCAATTTTTCCGTAAGATCCATGGAATTTTTTACATGTGAATCAGAGATAGTTCCGAGAATGGGGGACAAGACTTTGACAAGCCATTTGGAGAGTTTATAAGTAATAGAGCCCACCGAACTAATAATAGGGCGCATAGGGTTACCAGGTTTGTGGGTTTTAATAAGACCGTAAAGGTAGGGCAGAGCAGGTGAAGTGGACATGAAAAGCGGAATTAAGTTCTTATGATCTTTGAGAAGGCGTTTCAAGCCACTATTAAATGATTTGATGACGTCATCCTGCGGGTTCTTCCTAAGTTTGGTGTATGTGGCGGGGTCCTGGAGAAGCTCGTTCATCTTTCCGATGTAGTCCACTTTGTCCATAATAACTATGGTGTTAGCCTTGTCTGCTTTAGTAATATGGAGCTCCCCATCTTTTTTTAATTGTGAGAGGCTATTGCGAAAACGTTTAGGAAAGTTATCTTCGTAATTACCATTCGCCGCACTATAAACGAGGCCTTTAACTATGTTAAACAAATACTGAGGGAGATTACACTGTTTTTCAAAACACGCGAGACTATAACAAATTTGTAACGCCGAAGGTTTTTTAACAATAAAAAAGGACATACCATATCCAAGGGCACTTTTTGCATCGTCACTAATGTTTTTCGAAGAAAGGTTCAAAACACACTTTGAGCTTGCTTTTTTACTCCACTGACTATCTCGAATGAGACTTTTAATTTTCCGATCCAAAATGTTACGAAGTGAAGTAGTTCTCCGACGCAACTCGTTGTAAATTTCATCAAACAAAGGTTGGATCCACGGTTGGGGAATAACGGTTACAAAATTATGTTTGGCGATGTTTAAATTTTTGAAGGCGGACCACTCATTTTGTCTGGTGACTTCAATATGTTTCTTTAAAATTAATCTGCTGAAGTTGTTGAACGGATGGTCGTCAATTTGTCTGAGGCGAATCGGAAGCAGGGATTTGGGAAGAACTTGCTCCTCCAGACACTTAGTAAGAAACTTCCGTCGGATACGAATTGCATGCCCCTTCATTAATGTAGAAGAAAACACGGACACAAACGGAGACAAGAGAGGGAACAGCAAGCCGAAGGAACGCGTGGTGAGCATTATATGAAAATTATTTCACGAAGGTAACACGTGAAAAATATTTATGATGAATAAAACCACGAAGGAAAGGAAACACAAAATGGTGCTCAAGCGCTTTCGTCTAATGACATCCTCAGGAACACTGAAGTAATAAAAAGGTTAAGCCTATATATAGGATGGCTATGGGCAACCCCTTATCGCCCCTCCTCTCCAATATTTATATGGAGTTTTTCGAAATTACCTATATTCCGAGAATCCTGGGGGTTGGCATCCCTTGGTTGCGGTACGTCGACGATATTTTGTGTATCTGGCCCATGAATCGTGACCTGGATAGCTTCCTCCTTCAGTTAAATGATCAAGTCCCCTCCATTAAGTTTACTTTAGAAGTTGAGCAAGACAATTCAATCCCATTTTTGGATGTGCGTGTACATAGGGAAAGCCCAGGTTTTAAATTTAGTATCTATCGGAAAACGACAAACAATTTGTCCTACGTACACTTTTACTCGGGACATGATACCCCCATTAAGAAGGCCATATTTCATCAATGTTTCTCCGCGCCCTTAGGATCGCCAGTCCGGAATACATCGATGCCGAATTGGAAAAAATCAACGGTATTGGAAGTGATTTGTGTTATCCATCTGCGTTTATGGAATCTTGTCTCAACAAGGCAAAACGAACTTTCTATCGTGTCAATATTAACACTCGTACTTTGTCAAAAAATATTTTAGTACTTCCATTTTTCCCGGGTTTTTTAGGCATTGCTAATGTACTTAAACTTTTGGATATTAATGTAGTATTTTCATATAACAATATTGTGAAAAATATCATAGTAAAAAATAGCCCTACCAATAATTCAGGCATTATCTATAAAATTGGTTGTAAACAATGTGATTCCTTTTACATAGGTCAGACGGGAAAGGATTTGCACACACGTATAAAACAGCATCAATATTCCGTTAGAACAGGACAGTTGTCCAGTGCCCTTTTTGTCCATTTGTCAGAGTTAGCCCACTGTATTGATTGGAATAATGCTTCAGTTTTATTCCATTCAAGCAACATTGTTAATAGAAATATTCTTGAGTCTGCCATTATCCAACTTTCAAATAACTTCAACATAAGCAAAGGTCTTTTTCAACTCGATCCTGTTATGTTGAATTCCTTTAAAGCAGAATTAGATAAGAAGTGTAAAACATTAAATCTTTGGTAAACTTGTCTTCTACTTTATTAACTTTTAATTTGCATTTTATTTTTTTATATATATCGAAACCTGACCATAGGCAGAAATGTGTTAAAACCCGGACAGAGTTCTAGTATAAATTTGTATTTTTATAATCCATTTGATCTTGTGCTAAAAATCGATTAACTTTTAATTTGCATTTTCTTTTTTTTTTCTTTTATATATATCGAAACCTGACCATAGGCAGCATTGTGTTAAAACCCGGCAGAGTCCCAGTATAAATTTGTATTTTTATAATCCTTTTGATCTTGTGCTAAAAATCGATATTTTTCCTTACAATCTGTACGCCTCATTGGTAATCCTTTAAGGTTTTAATTTTTATTTTTTATTATTTTTACTTCTCTGTTTATTGTATATATATGTATGTATGTATGTATGTATTTGTATATATAGATATGTATGTATATATATATATATGTATATGTGTGTGTGTGTGTATGTATGTTATTTATTTTTCTTTTTTTCTTTCTGTAACCTATATATAGGCTTAACCTTTTTATATACTTCAGTGTTCCTGAGGATGTCATTAGACGAAAGCGCTTGAGCACCATTTTGTGTTTCCTTTCCTTCGTGGTTTTATTCATCATATATATATATATATATATATATATATATATTTGTTACATATGGGAATATGATAAGAAAATTCATTAATCAGAGGCTAATTTAGCGTATAAATAAATTGTTCATGGGAAACAATCACGTGAATACCAAAATGGCGATGGGCATTTTTGTATTGACGGAAACATTTTTGGATATAAACGAGAGAATTTGGAAAATCTTAAGTACAACCCTATTCCCATGTAAATTAGGACGTAAGATAATGAATACGAAATAATTTGAAAAATCTTAAGTACAACCCCCTACTCCCATGTAAATTAGGACGT
The DNA here is from genome assembly GCA_023014485.1 of Bathynomus jamesi. Taxonomy (NCBI): domain Eukaryota; kingdom Metazoa; phylum Arthropoda; class Malacostraca; order Isopoda; family Cirolanidae; genus Bathynomus; species Bathynomus jamesi. The sequence goes on from JAJOZX010000815.1 coordinate 123,282, forward strand.
AAGATAATGAATTCCATTGTCTGTTTAATTTTATACAATTTCAAATAACAGTTATGAAGACGGCGAACACACAATCAGTAGATGGAGTTAATAAGGAAAATAAAACTAAAAAATAACATTAGAGCTTGTGTGTATCATATCTTGTCCGTAATTTTCGTATACTCCGGCTTTTAAATTATTTCTGGCTAGTTCATACGAGTTTATTGATTATATAATGTGAGTTTCGCTGATTTTAATATATATATATATATATATATATATATATATATATATATTATATATATATATACAGGGTGGGCCGAAAGTCTGGATCCATAGGAAAATATTTATTTTAATACATAAATTACAACAAATGGTAAATACTTAAAATGAATATCAACTTTAACTCGTAAATGCCTATCCGTGATACTGTACAGTGGTTCGTACTCCAGTATAAACAACAAATTATAACAAATGCTCAAATTGGCGGCCTCTGACATCGAGACACTTAGGGATGGAATTTATGATTTTTAATAATTCTTCGAATTGACGTTCTCGAGATGCGTGTTTCATTTGATAATCTTCTTGTTGACTTTACTGGACTATTCGTTAAAGTTTCACATATCACTGCAGAGGTATTTTCATCAGTTGCAGTTTTTGGACGACCAGAACGCCGTCGATCATGTACACTTCCTGTTTCTTTGAAACGTTTAAACAACTTGCCAACAGTCGCATGTGTTACTGGATGCTTATCAGGATGGTTTCTATTGAATTCGGTAGCAACTTCTCTGTGTGTAGCGCCCTGTCTTGCGTACATGAGCACAAGTTCTACCCGGTCTTCTGTTGTTAGAGTCGAAGCCATTTCTGGGCTGAAATAAAAAAAGTATTTGAGTATTTATACTGGAGTACGAACTACTGTACAGCATCACGGATACGCATTTACGAGTTAAAGTTGATATTCATTTTAAGTATTTACCATTTGTTGTAATTTATGTATTAAAATAAATATTTTCCTATGGATCCAGACTTTCGGCCCACCCTGTATATTATATATATATATATATATATATATACACATTCATTCCGGTTGGACTTCTGCTTAAACTTACGAAGCCGATAAGGGAGAGAGAAGAGGATGTTTGTTTCTCTCGCAGTCAGAAACTTAGGTAAGTGTGGGATTCATAATGACCTTTTGGGGGATTATCCGCTATAAGCTCAAAACAAACAAAGGAGATTTACAAGTCATTAACGAAATTGTAAACCTTAGCTGTACCTTTTAAGGAAAAAATCTTTAATGAACGGAGATTAACTCGCTCGAAAGGTATTAATGTTTAAAACTGAAAATTAATTTTAAAAAGTTAAAACGTGAATTCAAAGTTTTTGAGAGAGAGAAGATCTGAGTGTACTTATTATTATTATTGTTATTATTATTATTATTCAAAACAACGTTGATAAAATAGGAAAAAATTTGGTGTTTTCAGATTTCCACGTATTATATTTATTTCATGTTAAAAACAGCGAATAGTTATGTTAGTTTAGGTTCGGTTAACTGTAGCGCTCTTTGCACTGCATGCACTTCAGTCTATATCCGTCAAAGACTCCAGTGTTAATAATTAATTTTTTTTTTGAATTATTAAGGGTTTTCGAGTAAAAAAGAATCGCCCTATACTTTTGCAATCAGATTTGTGTGGATTTCTAAGCTCGCCTCGTGTCATGAATACTTTTTCGCGCAACTGTACCTCCCCGACGATGCAAAGAATGAAAAATCGAAAATACTCTGAAGGATTAATTGCTTTTCTGTTTCTACTAATATATATATAATATATATATAATATATATATATATAGAGAGAGAGAGAGAGAGAGAGAGAGAGAGAGAGAGAGAGAGAGAGAGAGAGTATGAGCATTTAATATTTGAAATTACAGGTTGGCGAGTGGAGAAAATATTTGAGAGAGATAGAGAGAATGTTGATTGGGGATTAAAATTTACGCTTCTCTGTACACACTCTGAGATTTCTTATCGATACGTATCCCGTATACAGGTGTTCATTGCGTCCTTGTGGCGCCAGTGTTGAACTAAAAGTTCCGACGGATTATTCAGAAAAGGTAGTTTGAAAGTCGATAGCATTGGAATTTGATGCGGGTGCGAGTTGATCCAACACTGGTTAGTGGATCCAAACGTTCACTTTCGTGATAGGATGACAGATAAAACAGTAGTTTGTCCCGAAAAAATATGAATTTTAATGGAGAATTTACAGAGAACTGAAAAGAGATATTTATTAAAAAGTTCCAGAATGACTTGTTGATGAGATGTATCGTGTTAATTTTAACTACTCTAGGAGTGATTTGGTGTTATTAAATAACATCTACTGCTGTTTTTCGCGGTAGAAAAAGGAGAGAAACAAACAAATATGCCTATATATAAAGAAACGTTGTCGACGTATAAGTGGAAGTCATGTGTACAATAATAATAATAATAATAATAATCATAATAATAAAATTGGTGGCTTTTAGCACGTGTATAAACAACAGTGGAGGGAATTGTTTTCGAGTTTAACTTCGATTTGCTTTATTGAAGATCTATGAACGTGTGTATATATATATTATATATATATATATATATAGTGTGTGTGTGTGTGTGTGTGTGTGTCATGTGTACAATAATAATAATTCTAATAATAATAATAATAACATTGGTGGCTTTTAGTACGTGTATAAACAACAGCGGTTGGTACAGTCGTTGATAACGGATGGAATTGTTTTCGAGTTTAACTTTGATTTACTTCATTGAAGATCTATGAGCGTATATATATGGGGTTGGTACATTCGTTGATAATGGAGGGAATTGTTTCCGAGTTTAACTTCGATTTACTTCATTGAAGATCTATGAACGTGTATATATATATATATATAGTTGATGTGTGTGTGTGTGTGTTGTGTGTGTGTGTCATGTGTACAATAATAATAATGGGGTGTGTGTGTGTGTGTGTATAATGTGTGTGCTTTTTTAGGACAAATAGTTGCTCAAACGATATATATACACACTGTGCCAACCGGCTGATAATGCCTGGAGGCACTTGCTTCTTTGCCAACTGACACTTATAAGCCACCTGATGCTTAGATGAAATCGTATTATGCGTCTGTGTCCCGCAGACGATAGATGGTCGCTCTCTCTCTTTTCCTCTCTTACCTTCCTAAGATAGGGAAACCCCTTTGGGGATTGAGGCCATCCCGTCTTCTCCCCCAAAGTATCTTCTCTCTCTATTAGGTTAGGTGGACTCCCCAAGCTTGCTGGGGGAATTCCCCTTTTCTTTTTTTTTGGCACCCTGGGGGGTTGGCACTGGCACTCATTTGATCAACATTACAATTGCATATGCACTCTACCATTTTGCGTCCATACTACTGAGGTTCCTCAGTTCTTATGACAGGCGGTTGAAGAATTCTGGGCCCGTATTCTGCATGAGAGATTTTCATCTTCGGGTTCATAGCTTCCTGTCCCACCTTCGTTGGGATAGTACAAAATCTATCCGTTTTCTTAATCCAAGGGTGTTTTCTTGAGTATTTTTCATATGTATTTGTATCGTTCACGTGTTCTTTCGAAGGAGTAACGTTTCAGTAATTGTAGTCGAGACCAGTAGTCTTCAACTTTCGTTTTCTCTATCTTAGACGTAAAAGTCCTTTGTATAGCTTCCATGTTTGCAATGTCTCTTGTCCTGTTTGTGAGTACTCAATTATTGGTAGGACTAAACTTTTCCATATTGTTAGCATGATGTTTACCGGGTAGCGGAACGAAGTTGATTCGCATAATATCGACATGCATAGCGTGGATACTAAAAAGTTAGTTTAAATTAGGTCAGGTTAGGTTCAGTTGGGTTAGGTTAGGTTACATTTTGCCCGGTTAGGTTATACTAAGTTAGGTTAAATCTGGTGAGGTTAGGTTAGTCTCGTTTAGGTTAGATCAGTCATTTTCATTGAAAATCTGAAATTAGTTTGATGTCTGAAATCCATATACTGGCATAAGGTCGAACATCGACAGTATGAAATTCGATTTTGTTCATGTAAAGTATGTTTATTATTCTGTTATATGGAACCTTTTCCAGATAATTCCCATTATTTTTTGTAGTTGTAATTTTAATGTTGAAGTGTTCTCTGAATTCTGCATCCGATGACATTATTACTCCAAAGATCCTTGACTTGTGGGTTTGGTGTTATTGTATCTGTTTGTCTTTCAGTGTTTTGTACCCCTTATTCCGTAGCTCCCTATTGTTATGATATCTTATGAGTTGGAATTTTTCTTCGTTGAACTTCATATTGTTGTCTTCCACCCACCTCAATAATGTTTCATTGTCATTTTATATAGAGTTTCTGTATGTCGTTTTTTTTTGCTATTTCCTCGCACACTTTTATGTCGTCCAAGAAGCACAATACGACACTGTCTTTAATTTATGCATCAATGTCTGTAATCATTATTATAAACAGTAAGGGAGCTAATACTGTATACTTCGTGGCACAGAGCTGATAACTTCTGAGATTTGCTCTCAGATTTAATTCCATTTGTTATTTTGGCTAAGAAAATTAAATATTCATCGTCGCTGCTTTCTAATAATTCTTGTTTTCTTTAGTGGTTGTCTAATAACTGTAATAGGCATGATCTTCCAGCTCTAAATCCATGTTGGGTCGGACTGAATAAGTTGTTTTCTTGCGGATAGCGAGCAATTTTGTCCCTAATTACCGTTTAAAGCCTTTTATAAGGTGGGTGATGAGTGCTACTGGGCGATAGTTCTTAGGCATTGGAATAAGGGAGCAACATTCGCATCCTTTAGTGGGACTGGAATTTGTTCTGTGTCGAGTGATTTTCTCCATAGTGAGTATATTATCTTGGCTACACTCTCTTTGCATTGTTTCAGAATGCACTGGCACTCCATCATGTCTGGCACTGGTGCCGAATTTTCTCGTATTTGTGATAGGGTCTTCATTATGTCCCCTCCCGAGAATTCAAAATTAGTTAATAGATTTATATCTTTCTATGTCAATATATAGGGCCTATATTACCTGCATAGAAAGCTAATTTGCTTCCACATAAACGTTTTGTTTCGTATTTTACTCAATTCCTATTTCAGAGATGATCATTGAAAAGTACTTGAAAATACTACTACTACTACTACTACTACTACTGATAATAATAATAATAATAATAATGATAAATATTATTATTATTATTATTAACTGATTTATTTATCTTCAATCTGCTGGATGGGAAATAAAAATTTTCATGTAATACATAATATTTTTAGTTCGATTCCTGTCTCGTTCTGTAAAAAAATTATGATAATGATAGTAATAAAAACCAATAATGAAAATAAATAAAATAATGACTAACAAATAAATAAATAATTAAAATACAAATAAAAATTTTGAAATATTCAAAAATAAAAGAAAAGTTAAATTTCAGCTACGGAATTATTATACCAATTGAAAGGCATTGGATGCCATCAGATTTCTCTCAATGTGGCACTAAATCTGAAATTCGTTTAAAGGAAGACTTAAGGTAGAAAAATTAATATGAATTGCTTAAATGATACTTAAAAGCGTAAAAGATTACACGATACTAAATTATGTCAATTTTCCCGTTTATATAATGAGCAAATGCCTAGATGCCCCCTTTATTCGTACTTCAAAAACACGTTATAGACCCCAGTAGTATAGCCGAAAAAGGTTAGAGTGCAAGAATGTTGCAAGTGATTACGTAATGTTGCAAAGGGGGGTGGGGGTGTTGCAAAAAAATAAAAAATAAAAAAAAGGAAAAAAAGAAAAAAAAAGAAAAAAAAGAAAAAAGAGTACTGCCCTTTGTTGCCAACCGGGGTTGCAAGGGGCATGCAACTTGGAGGCGGAGTTCTCCCCCAAGCTATTCCCCTCAAAGGGCCAGAAAGGAGAGAAAGGAAGAGAGAAAGGAGGAGAGGTGTTCACCTGGCAGGAGCCAAGTGCATATTAAGACTTCAGCCGAGTAGGTGTTGTTTTATAGGCTCCTAATCAGCCAGTTGGCTGAGCCAAGGGGGGAGGGGTACACCTGAAGGAGAGAGAGAGAGAGAGAGAGAGAGAGAGAGTAGTTGCCTTTGATTGCAAGGCATGCAACTTGGAGGCGGAGTTCTCCCCCAAGCTATTTTAGTTTACCTAACCTAAGAGGCCTCTAAGGGGTTTTCCCAAAGGGCCAGAAAGAGAAGGACCAGAGGTCCTTGCTCGGCTGGGAGCCGAGCTTGTAATGACTCCGTCAGTCGTCTCTCGGTCTTTTATAAACCTCTATTCTGGCTGAGTTGCCAGATAGCGCCATGTATTCAGTTGCCAGATAGCGCCATGTATTCAGTTGCCAGATAGCGCCATGTGTTCCAGATAGCAAAAACCATATATTAATCATCCATTTAAATAGTGTACCACAATATATATTTATATGACGGTAGATGAATCCAATTAAATTCTGTTTATTAAATAAATAATTTTTACACACTTAATTTTTATTATAAATATTTAAGTCACGAATAACGAAACGAAATGAAAATTTACGAAACACACGAGCCTCATTCCCCCCAATCCCCTGCGAAGAAAATTGAAAAAAAAACGAAATCTAAAGCAATTAATCTATTGAAATTAACCAAAACACTCCGCTATAACAGGGTCGGACGACTAATGACATCTTTATATTTTCGAAGAACACCTGCTGGTTGAGAGACCTTCCCCCCAATCCCTGATAAGTCTCCCTTCACTCCAAATGAAAAGAAAATTTACGTAAAAAATCAAAACACACGATTGTCATTTCCCAAACCCGTATATATATATATATATATATATATATAATAATAAACGAATAAACAACTCGTGCACACACACACACACACACGCACACGAGGAAAGGCAGAAACTAGGTCATTTCGAATCGTCCCCCTAGAGACCTTTTTCTGACCGAGAGTCAACCTTTCTTCGTCTACTTGAACAAAAACCACCTTTCACAACAATTCTTATTATTATCATTATTATTATTATTTCTACAATGAAAATATTTTATATTTACGCGTAATTTGTATGGTGTCATATTCTTATAACTACATCTTAACTGCTTAAATCTTTGATTTTTAATATTTAGTGTTAGAAGTGAAAATTTAGCACAATTCATACTAGACCTCGATTGCTCACTATTTCAGCGAGATAATTAAAGCTCATATACAGGATCTGCATTGCCTATAAGATCTGCGGGAAACTCTGAGTAAATGGAAATATTATTTTCTCGAAAACTATGGGTGATAGAAAAATTCTGAAACCATATTTGGAATCAGTATCAAAAGTTCTATAAGAAACACCAAATAATTTTCAAGAAATGTTATCCCCTAGTGTAATTTCTCGCCGAATTGGAAAGGTTTTCACTCCGGCTTAGACCCACAGTTTAACGTGGATTCAGAAATACATCTCGTCGATTGCTCACTATTTCATCGAGATAATTAAAACTCATATACAGGACCTGCATTGTCTATAAGATCTGCGGGAAACTCTGAGTAAATGGAAATATTATTTTCTCGAAAACTATGGGTGATATAAATATTTTGAAACCATATTTGGAATCAGTATCAAAAGTTCTATAAGAAACACCAAATAATTTTCAAGAAATGTTGTCCCCTAGTGTAATTTCTCGCCGAATTGGAAAGGTTTTCACTCCGGCTTAGACCCACAGTTTAACGTGGATTCAGAAATACATCTCGTCGATTGCTCACTATTTCATCGAGATAATTAAAGCTCATATACAAGACCTGCATTGTCTATAAGATCTGCGGGAAACTGAGTAAATGGAAATATTATTTTCTCGAAAACTATGGGTGATATAAACATTCTGAAACCATATTTGGAATCAGTATCAAAAGTTCTATAAGAAACACCAAATAATTTTCAAGAAATGTTGTTCCCTAGTGTAATTTCTCGCCGAATTGGAAAGGTTTTCACTCCGCCTTAGACCCACAGTTTAACGTGGAAACCGAATGCTCTTTTAAAAATATAATTAGGATATATTTCTTTATTATAAAGTCCTCTCGATTACATTAGTGACTAATGATCCGGGAATAGTGGTGGAAAAATATTGACATGGTAAAGACAGCAAGGAGTAATACGAGCATTAAATCTATTGGAGAAAATATAAAGATGCCATTACTCGTCCGGACCCGTTATAGCGGATTGGTACACGTCATAGCTCCACCCAGCTACACTGGCAGCCAATCACTACGAACATCTGGTCTTTTGGGGCGGAGCTTGACGATTGTGCATATAAAAGGGGATATTTTTCAGTTGGGAGTAACAATAGCTATTTTCACTTCAGTGAATAATCATTCCTCCACCATGGACCTGTACGTCTCCCCGGATTTGTATGAAGAAAGTGACACTGCAGCATTAACGGCAATTAGTCTTTTTAACGCGATTGACCGTGATGAATTATTTCCAACGCAAACCGTTGAAGATATTTGCAGTGACGATCCTTACAATCCGACGCAAGGGACTACCATAGAAATGTAAGTGACTATAATTCGATTTATATATATGGAGAGTTGTAGTATCTCGTCAAATACTTCATTTAGATACTAGCCAAAAATCGAAATTTTTTATGGCAATCAATGTTATTTGGTTTTACCTCTTATACCCATTATGCTAAAATCGAAATTTTTTATGGTAATCAATGTTATTCCTCTTAAATGAACCAAAGATATCTTCACATAATGGGGATCTGTCTGTATACTCTGTATATGTTTTAAAAGAATGAACATTATTCCTTTAAGGTCCGATGAGGATTTGACACGTGTTATACAATCTTTTGAAGAATCTCGTGTCATGAACACGGAGGATATACTGATCAGTCAGCAATGTCACACATCCTCCACCATGGACCTGTACGTCTCCCCGGAATTGTATGAAGAAAGTGACACTGAAGCATTAACGGCAATTAGTCTTTTTAACGCGATTGACCGTGATGAATTATTTCCAACGCAAACCGTTGAAGATATTTGCAGTGACGCTCCTTACAATCCGACGCAAGGGACTACCATAGAAATGTAAGTGTCTATAATTCGATTTTATATACAGGGTGTCCCAGAATTAACTATCTATTTCAATGAAATCGGACAAATTTTTTAAAAACACACTTTTATTTATGTTTATCATGTTTAATATGTGTTAAAAATGTATAAATTTCTAAATTTTTTTCATAATTTTATTTTCAGAATTTTTTCATAGTTTTTCATAGTTTTATTTTCATTCTCTTTCAGAACCCTATTAATAATGAATACACAAGAACGCATCTTTGTTGTAACATCCCGTATCAAAGGAATGCAATGTAATGAAATCAGAGAAAAATTTACAAGAAGATTCCACAGAACCGGTCCTACAGACAAAGCGATTCGTGAACTTGTGAACAAATTTAAAAGAACTGGATCCGTACACGACGAGGTGGGAAGAGGACGCCCAAGGACAGCACGTAACAGTACCGAACAGGTACGACAATTGTTTGAGGATGAACCAACAACTTCGGTTAGGGAGGCCGGTCGAAGACTCAACATATCCAAGACAACAGTTCATAGAATCTTGCGTTCGACACTGATGAAAAAGGCTTTGATACGGGATGTTACAACAAAGATGCTTTCTTGTGTATTCATTATTAATAGGGTTCCGAAAGAGAATGAAAATAAAACTATGAAAAACTATGAAAAAATTATGAAAATAAAATTATGAAAAAAATTTAGAAATTTATACATTTTTAACACATATTAAACATGATAAACATAAATAAAAATGTGTTTTTAAAAAATTTCTCCGATTTCATTGAAATAGATAGTTAATTCTGGGACACCCTGTATATGGAGAGTTGTAGTATCTCGTCAAATACTTCATTTAGATACTCGCCAAAAATTGAAATTTTTTTTATGGCAATCAATGTTATTTGGTTTTACTTATCCCCATTATGCTAAAATCGAAATTTTTTATGGTAATCAATGTTATTCCTCTTAAATGAACCAAAGATATCTTCACATAATGGGGATCTGCCTGTATACTCTGTATATGTTTTAAAAGAATGAACATTATTCCTTTAAGGTCCGATGAGGATTTGACACGTGTTATACAATCTTTTGAAGAATCTCGTGTCATGAATACGGAGGATATACTGATCAGTCAGCAATGTCACACCGAAATAATGTAAGTGTTTTTCGATCTTTTTGGGTAAGAAGACAATATATTTTCATAAATTTATTAAATGAAAGAAATCAGTACAATAACCACTACAGAATATACGTTACAAATATACGAACAAAAACATTATACTATACAACGAGTACGTACAATTGGAAAACGGATTTTTATCTGTCTGCATACCATTTCATCGTTTCGGCGAGTGTGACACGGGTCAAATAAATTTAAAAAATTTATAAATTCTTTATCACATGACATATGCATGAGAAATGAGACGCAGTACATTCCGCAAACATTACTAAAATATCCTTGTATACGAAATGGGTTCCATACAACTTCGGGAATATGTAACTGAGCGAGAAATTTTACAATAATAGGGTCACTCCAGGGTTGAGTACCGAGTGAATCAAAATAGTACAGGCGCTGTCTATTTTTAAAATAGACAGCGATCCAGTGAATCCCTTCATTACCGATGACATCTGTGTTCACAATAAGACTACCGCATTCTCGCGTACTTGGCAAACTCAATGTTTCATTCTTCGCAAACACCGATAAATTTGGAACGTGTGACTCGTTCCATTACTTTCTGAAGTGTATTAGCATCCATTTTAAAAGTCAGTGATAACGCTCCTAAATCTATCTACTTCTATTAGGGCTTGCGATTCGAGATATACTAGTACACTAATAGGAGCGTCTATAGGCTTGGCGAATTCCAGCCGCACTGAGATGTTTCCGCTCTGCTGTGGGTTAAATGGGTATTTACGCTAGCAGATAAGTCAGGTGTAATGTCAAACGGATAAAGGTTAAATTGATCAATGAATTCTTCCTGCGTTACCCCATTACCAAGCTCATCACAATCACCTGCAATATGGGTCAGATTACTATAGCTCTGGCACAAAGAGGTAACACAGCGTCTGATGAATAGTCCGTACCCATTGTTCCACCCAAAGCAGTGCCATTAACGTATAGAGTTATATTTTTAAGTCCGAAATTCTCGAATTTAAAGGCACTCTTTTTATATTTTCCATTCACCGAAGCATGGTCCTGCATGCCGATTAATATCCTTTTAGGAAGATTTCCCAGGGCAATGTTTTCTATCTGCTTCGATGCCAACCCTGCAGGAACCGTATATAGTTTGATTTGCACTCTGTTAATAGGATATTTCACTGTAGCGTTTAGTAAATTTTTCTCAATTTCTAGTTGTTTTGGTGAACTTAATTTCACTCGCCGTACGCGGAGGTATGTGTCCATAATGTGAACCACAACGGGCTTTGCACCCTCTTCTTGATCAGCATCCAGATTTAAGCAGATCTCAGGACTCGTGCGGGTGAGCTTTATTTTCATATCCACCCCGTTGACAAGCAACTTCTCCTGGAAAGTGAAATCTGTGTGCAACCGTCCAAAACACTCGTATATTTTCTTTTTAGAATTTTTAAATTTGTCCTTTATACTATTTTCATCTTTAGTTTGATAATATCCCTCGGCACTTAAAAAGGTAGCCTTCGCTTCTTTGGAAAAGTTGAGGACATTTTCCAGATAGGCTCGTAGATGATAGTACCCCGTGCCTGCCGATATGTTGGTCTGATTTAAATATACGTCACACTGGTTGAATATGGAGTGCAGAAAGTTTGTTTCAGGGTATACAGCATATTTGTCATCGCAGACCGTTCCATCAGAATGGGCTATACGTAGCTTAGCGTACATGTGCACACAGCTTGGATCAAAAAAGTAAGGGCCTGAGCTGGGTATCACGAATTCTATAGGTGCACTCGGGGAACTAATTGTGTTTAAAGGGTTAATTGTAATAAAGTCACTGTGCTCAATAGAAACTTGGGTTGGAGGCAGCTCAAAAAGGGACAGCTCCGATTTACAGCATTGTGAACTACATGGGTGGATGAAGCGTGCCATGGCGAAATAGTGACTCCTCTCTCGACAAGTGGTAAACAAACTATGATTCATGAGATCAATGTCCTTAGCTTATATCAGTCAAAAAAGTGGTCAACCATAGGTTTCATTCGCTTACAGCACTTCTTTTTTGATAGCCTTTTACGTTTAATACCACGTGACCCCTTCTTCTTCCGGGGAGCCTCTTCTTCTTCTTCCGCCACCACGCATTTTTCTCTTTGCATCTTTGATGATTTCGTCCGTGTACGCTTTAAATGTTTTTTTAGAGCTTCTTTAGGTTTAGCCCCGGCCAATATGTCTTCTGCAGTGTTAAGGCCTGATTGTAGCGCTTTCCTTCCAAGGTATCTGGCACCCCTCTTCAGCAAAGGAACAGCCGTACGTAGTATGGATGAAAAAATGGATCCAAGTCCACTACCGCGCTGGTATCTCACCCCTCGATAGACGGTGAAAGGCTTTCTATCCATTATAACTCAGTGCGTCGAAAGTGTAGCTTCACTGTTAAGCTCCCGTTACCGAATGGGAAGTTTTCACCCTCAATCGTTCTTATATATATTGAGATATTGGTTATTAAATTAGTTGCGACATTCACATAATGGGGTCTGTCATATGTAATACTCAAACTCCTTCCTCTATGGTTGGGGATGTGAGCAATGCGCAGCAGGCGTGCCTGGGTATCCCCAACAAACTGGTGCTCCACTATATTACTGTAAATATAGCACATGTCTGGGGACCTTTCAGCCAATTTCTCCATCTTCAATTGATACATTAATCTGGACAAGTCATGCTGTGTCTCGTGAAATGTGTCTCTTTGGAAGGCTGCGCTATATCGGCCATTGGCTAGAATTTGGAACTTTCTATGGTCTTTAATACGTCTGTTAGTCTTTGATTTTAGGATTAGTGTATGTGCAGGGTTGTTTACGATTTCGTATACTAAATCATTCGTAAGGTTTGAGTTTCTTAAGACCCGGTCCTAGTCTTATTTCTGTACTGTAATACCGTGCAATCTTAGTCCGAGCGATACGCATAGTTTCATCCATAGCTACCCCAGCTTTTTCACACTCGTCAATGTCTCTAAGAATCGTAAAAACGGTTTCTTTATGTTCAATATTTAAAAAGATGGTGTCCAGCTGAATTTCGCATATCCCCACCTCATACGAATCACGACCCAATTCAATGTGCTTGTGGAGTTCTGTTACAAAGTTGGCTAGTGTGTTGTTAGGGTGTACAGACAGGGACGAGGAGGACGGGAGTGTGACGTAGAAATGGTTAGGAGCCATGTTGCATACTATTTAAGCTTCATTATTGCATCAGCTTTTATATAGGTGTTGAAGCTTTCTGGGTACCCTAGCCATTTCACCAGGTACATTTTTCTCTTTCCTGAACCTTTGCTTCCTAAAATTTTCTCAATTTTAAACACATTTTTTCCTAAATTAAACGCAACTTTCTGCAATTCCTCGCGGTAAAAGCCTCCTGAGATTTCTTCCCCATTCAAATCTTCAATGTAATACATCATTATCTCACCTTTAGGTCTCATAGCCCTAACTTTAAAAATCTCGCGTGTCCATCCTTGCTCAAAACCCTTTGCGAATTTATTCCCCGAACGCGACAGCCTTACATAATCATTGATTTTGAAGCGCGCAGAGTGTGGTGGTGGTGTGATCCATCTCTCTCGGGAGCGTACCTCTTTCTAAAACTTCGTTAGGTGTTGTCCCAATCGTGCGATGGTGTGAGCGGTTGTAGGATGATGCCAATGATTCCAGAATGTCTAGAAATCTGTATGTGTTTTTATGTGTAAAATAACGGTGCATGCGTTCCTTTATGGTGCGCTGAACTCTTTCAGCTAAAGAAGCCTTATGTATAGAATTGGTTGTGTAATAGCTGATATTAAACTCTGTCAACATGTTCTGAAAAGCACGGCCTATAAATTCCTTCCCCATATCCGTACAAAAAGCCAGGAACCCTGTTTTCTTTTAACATTAGCGTTTTGGTGGCTTTAGCAACTGTTTCAGGTGATTTATTTTTCAGAGGAACTAGCCACAGATATCTAGAGAATACGTCTATTATGAATAGAATGTAGCGGTAACCATCGTTATACACAGAATATCTTTGCATGTCTGTTAAATCTGCTTGCCAAATAGAATCAATCGAGGAAGCCGTTGTCTTGGCTGTTTTAAACCTTTTTCTCACAGGCTTATGAAGCGTATAAGCGTCCTGCTCCCTCAAAAATCTTTCAACATCTTTTTTTCCTACTCCGTAAACACTTCTGTACAGTCTATCTACGCCGCCGTAAGAGGATGGGTAGAAATGTCATAATAGCGTTTAGTTAATACGTTAGCCATTTGCGTATTTTAGAGGCACGTGGGTAGGGTTGGTTTAACCTCTTCTTGCTCCTCTTCAAAGGTGTTACCGCCGGGGGTGACGGCGCTTCAATTGTGTCACATGCGTTGCATGTTCCAAGTCTTTTAACCTGTTCAGATTTCCTATCAACGTTTTAGGACATTTATTTGTTGTAGTCTTGCTTTAATATGCTTCCATCCTGATGGTGATGGCCTATCCCACTTTCTCACCAGATCATGGACAATGTCTACGATATTCGATCCCTGTACCTTTGATCCTTCCACAATGATCTCGCCTGTATCGGTCCATTGTATGGCTGGATCCTCATTCAATAGATTATAAAGACTTAAGCCTTTACTCATCAATGTATGTGGGAGGGTGCTTTTTAATACATGTTCGATATGTTGTGTGGCTAATCTTTTTGGTTGGTCAGCTGTATCGTCGGGCACAGATCCTATGTCGTGTCCATCGTCCCCCGTGCTGTGCCTAATAACCACAGGAATCTCTGTAGGGCTCTTATAATTTTCGTACTCGTGAAGAAATTTCTGCAGAGCTTCTTGGTATAAGATTCTTTTCTCATCAGGTGTTTTTTCACTGTTTAATAGGGCTAGCAATTCGCTTTCCATTCTTTTAAGTCTGCTTTTACGGGGATCTAGATCCGTGTCTGGATTCCTTTGCAGTGAAGCGTACACCTCGTGGGGAATCACTACCACTTTCTTCATTATATTAATCTAGTCAGTAAAGGACCCAAAACTGAAAATAAGATGGGGAGAAATGACCCTCCTGTTTGTACAATAATTCGTTTTTTCTTCGCTACAGTTTGACTTTTACGAGCGAGTGCACGTATTATGTTCTTGTAGCGGCGTAGGCGAGCCTTCTGATGGGTTTTCATTGATACATTGCAATTTATAACGTTAAGACAGATTTCACAGATGCATTTTAAAAAGTCGGCGTCGATATTTTTAATAAACATCTGCTGCATTGCCCGGGGCAGTCGATGATAGATTTTTATTAATTCACGGTATTTCTTTAGTCTCTTTGTCATTCTGGAATATACACCGTTTCAGGCTCGTTTGGAAATATATTCGTTCGTAGAAGCACTCTAAACGTGTTTCGCGGATGAAGGTCGCAAAGCAAATATCCGTAACGCGTGCTTGTAGCTTCTTTATAAACTTCCAAAAACTCCTTACGCTGATTCGGGAACATTTGATTGGCTAATACCCCAATTTGTGATACATCTCTACGTTGCGCGAATAAGACTAGATATTGCGTATTTAACGACACATCGCGCATGTATCTATTTTTGAAAAATAGATTCTGATTGATGAAGAACACGCTTATGTTAAGATGGTGGGAGAATACTGTAAATGTCTCGGCAAACGTTTTATCCATCTCCAACATGAGATCGTCAATTACAATGATTGTATGTTCATTTCCCTTTAACGAATTAACGTCATATACGCCTTTGTGGAACAAAATATCATCTTGGTACTCGTTGAACACTGATTGATACGTCGAATAGCACCATATAACTTTATGCACAAATTTCGAGAACATCTCTCCCTTTTCTTTAATGATTTTAAGCATAAACACAGTTTTACCACATCCTGTAGGTCCAGATATAATACATGTGGATGGGCTCGTGAATCTGAATTTTTCTACAGAGTCCATTTCTAACACGTCACACTCCTAAGTGGGTCATTTACAAAATATTACAAATTTTGAGTGCTGTTCCTTATATTTTGCTTTCTTCTCCCACAGAACCGTGAATGACGATGAGGTAGAGCACCCCATCATTGACATTACGGATGACCTCGACGACAGTGTAGTTGTGATCTCCTCCCCTGCCAACGAACCCTCACCAGCGATACCGGTAGCACGTCCAAAGCGGAGGTATGAGAACCCCACGTCAGGTATAAAGCGACCGAAATACGCGCCTGTTGCAGCAGTAATAGATCCCCAACCCTCAACCTCTTACGCAACCCCCCCAGCAGCACCTCCCGCTAATATATCCCCTTATTCATCCGCCACAGTTGCCCCCCGTTCTGTTAAGTCTACAATAATAGATCCCCAACCCTCAACCTCCTACGCAACAGGCCCCCCAGCAGCACCTTCCGCTAATATATCCCCTAATTCATCCGCCACAGTTGCCCCCCGTTCTGTTGAGGATGTATAACGTTCGAGTTGGTGCGCTCCGCAGCCCCCACCCCAGCCTTGACTAGAAATCGGTATAGAGTCAGGGTCGACCCTAGAGCCATGTATAGCAATGGAATTGAGCGCGGGCTACGCCGGGTTGTACAGCGTATTGTAGAGTTTGCTCTTCAGAATCGCGACGAGCGTGAAGTCAGGACGAGTCTGTCCTTTGGATTCGGGTCAGATGACGGTGATGTAGACGATTATTGGGTGATAGTGCCATTTAGACGTTTGGCGGCTGAAGATGTAGAATATATATTAGGACGTATAATGCAAGCCGCCCAAAGTAGTATAGCCTTAATATGGACAACTTCACGGTAAATATTGATCGTGTATTCCGTGTTGCGGGTCATAGTGCCATACCGTATACTCTTAACTTCAATTCTCCGACTATTTACCGAAAGCATATAAACGTCGATCGTGGTTGCGGCTTTATAGCAGTACTCTTAGCACGTATGTTTACTGTACAAAATACACGGACTCAAAAAATTTGGTTGCCTACGGTCGTGGAGCGTGCCCGTAAACTAGCTGTAGACTGTGAACTTGAATTTGACTGTAATATGGGTCCTGAAGAGCTGAGAAGGGTAGAACAGGAAATGAATGTCCGTATAGTTGTATTTGGGTTGGATGATCGTCGTAGGACTGTGTATGTTTTTAAAAGCTGTGTGAGAGATCGTACAAGACCCCTACTTATTTTAGGATTGTCAGGGACAACGTATCTCCCCATCCGTAATATAAGGTGGCTTTACGCGAGTTATGACAAAAGTCGAAAATATGGGAGACATCATGATTTGTGTAAGGGGTGCCTCGAGTTTGCGGATGATATAGTGAGACATTGTAAAGAATGTCACATGGTATGTGAGCAGTGTAAAAGCACCAAATGTGAAAGCCGTGTAGTTGAAGCTGAGAAGAGAGACTGTGATGTGTGTAGACGCACATTTTTCAATAATAGCTGTTTTGATTTCCATAAATCAATTGGCACGTGCAGGAAAATGAGAATCTGTGAATGTGGTATGTTTCACACAATGGATAATTGGGGAAATTTAAGCACAAGTGTGACGTAATTCACTGTCCTACATGCCAGGAGGAATATAAGGCGGATGGAGTAAAGCATGTATGTTATATGAAAGATGCTAAGCCTAAAAATAACCCTTGTATAACTGTATACTACGATATAGAAACATATACGAACGCTGAAACCAAAGAGGTAATTCCACATTTACTTGTGAGCCAGACCATCTGTGATGAGTGTATGGGTATCGAATGTGACGAGTGCCCCAAATGCGGTAAACGGACAAACGTTTTTAAAACGAATGTCCGCGATAGTCCTGTGAAACTATTTGTGTCCTATATTGTCAAGTTAGCCGACAAGTTCAAAAAAATGACTGTGTATATTCTCGCCCATAACGGGGCAAAGTTTGACACGCAGTTCCTTTATAAGGAGTTGCTTGAACACGAATCCTCTGAGATATTTACAGGTGATCCATTGAAAAGAGGCAACAAATTAATACAGATGCAGATAAGAGGCAATGTACAATTTAAAGATACTTTATTATTCACACCTTGTAAATTAGCAAAGCTACCCAAGGTGATGGGAGTAGCAGCTGAAGTTTCCAAAGGATACTTCCCTTACACTTTCCTCACCAGCGAGACTTTAAACTACGTAGGCCCACCACCCAAACATTATTTTGACTGTATGGATGAACGTGAAGACTTTGATCGATACTACAACAGTTTTAATGAAAGTAACCCTTATAATATAGCTGATGAATGTGAGCGTTATTGCGTGAATGATGTGCGCGTGCTTAGAGTATGTTTCCAGGCCTTTAGAAGGATGTACATAGCCCGTTTCAAATGCGATCCTGCAAGTCGCAACCACCATCGCATCATTATGTTTTACGGTGTTCAAGAATAACTTCATGCCTAAAGACACCTTAGCCATTATTCACCGAAACAACCCCGCAGTTACGGACACAAGGCTATTTACTGGCTCATACACCTACAGCAACAGACAGGTGTATACATAAAGCACGCCCGCAACACGGGTGAAGTACCCATTAAGATTAATGGACGTGTTTTTTGGGTTGATGGGTTAAGTGAAAACCGTGTCACTGGTGTGAAGACTGTGTACTCCTTTAACGGTTGCTGGTGGCATGGATGCCCCCGTCCTGAGTGCGGAATCGCCGGAGATATCCACGGTAGATCTCCTGCCGACTGTCTTGCATGGACCCGCACCCGCGATCAACTTATAGGATCACAGTTCACTCACAAAGTCTTGTGGGAGCATGAATATGATGCACGGATGGAGACAGACGAGGTGTACCGTGAGGAAATAAACACGATCAAGCGTTCAATGGTGCTGGATCCTCTCAAATGTGGTGATAGCTTGTTTGGAGGACGTACAAATCCATTCAGACTATACTTTCCACCTACGGAGGGCGTGAAGCTCCATTACTACGATTTCTGTTCTTTATACCCATACGTGATGAAGAACAATCCGTACCCCGTGGGCGCTCCTGAGAAACTGGTGGGACCTAACCTGCCTCCATCAATGAATTTTCAAGAAATTTGAATGATCGTTACTTTGGGCTCTCTTTCGTAGACGTACTCCCCCCACGCAATTTATGGATGCCAATCTTACCTGTCGTTATCGACGACAAGCTCATGTTTCCCCTGTGCGTGAAGTGCGCGGAAGAGGATAACGGCGATTGTAACCATATACCCCACCAGCGTAAGATCAGAGGCGTATATACAAGTCCTGAGCTGGCCCTAGCCGTACGCCATGGTTATAGAATACTGAAGATACATGAGGTGTGGAGGTTTCAGAAGCTACCCAACCTTTTCACACCATATATAAACGCCTTTTTGAAGGATAAGGTTGAGGCATCAGGGTATCCGCGAGGAGTTGATACCGAAGATGAAAAGTCTGCCTATATTCAACGTTACCGCGACCGCGAAGGTATACAACTTGATCGTGTCCAAATTGTAAAGAATCCTGGCAAGCGCTTTAGTGCAAAGTTGTGTCTAAACAGTCTATGGGGAAAATTTGCGCAGAATACCGGCAAAGGGAACATTCATTTGGCACAAAGTTATAGCGATGTCTGGGATTATGCCAATGCTCCCGATAAAGAGGTCATGGAGATCGTGAATGTAGGTAATACTTACATAATAAAGTACAACAACACTGAATTGGCCACAGATACCTCAAGGGTTACAAACATACCTGTGGCCAGCTTCACAACAGCCTACGCCCGTATAAAACTTTGGGGTCTATTGCATTCTCTTGGGCGGAGAGTATTGTATGCCGATACAGATAGCGTGATATTCACAGAGAGGGAGGGTGAATACATGCCCGCTATTGGGGAGTTCCTCGGCGAGCTCACTGATGAGATCAAGGATGAGTATGGGGACAACGCATACGCCGACTCTTTTGTCTCAACAGGACCTAAAACTTATGGGGTACGGGTCAGGGTGGGGGAGGAAATGAAATATATCGTGAAGGCAAAGGGTATTACGCTCAACCATGCGAATCGGCGGGTTGTTAACTTTGAATCGTTGAAGGATCTAGTGTGTTTGGACGATGATGAGGGCGAACGACCTCCCCAACTAATTGTAGGCACCCACAATTTTCGGGCGCAGAAGCTGGGGGGCGTGAAGGAACTTAGGGGTACGAAGGTGTGCCGTAACACCTATAGGAAACGTTACCAGTTACCTGGTACCTATGATACCGTACCCTTTGGATACCATAACGTTTGATGCTTCTATTGTTAACTGACACGTATTTGTCTTGTATATAATCGTATCTATTGATTTATTACACGTATTTGTAAATATATATATAACTTGAATATCTCGTTTATTAAATCGTATTTGTAAATATATATATATATATATATAACTTGAATATCTCGTTTATTAAATAAATCATGTTTCAATTAGCGTTTCACTTTCTCCTTTGTGTGTGTGTGTGTGTGTGTGTTGTGCGCAGGTGAAAGTTCTAAGCTCCGCCCACTGTAAGACCGTGAGTCATGCTACTATCTGGGAGTCCCTGCGTGGTCAGTCGACTGCAGTAAGCCCGAGAGATCAGACGTGTATTCAGAAGAAAAGATCAGACGTGTATTCAAATGGCTACCTTTAATATTGCTTGTACAACGTTTATGAAATGGTATTCAGCAAAGTGCCAGGATGTGGTGGATACCGAAAAACTTCCTATTCCCCCTCCTATGCCTCTTTTAAAACACATTGGATTGTGCGAAGTTCCAAGATGTACAAATACTCTACGGATGTTCTGGTGAGACCGTTGAAGGCTTTCGTTGCACAGACGATGTGCTGAAGTATGCTGTAGAGCTAAACTTTATAAAGTCTCACATATACCGTGAAGTAAAAGAAACAACGCGTGCAGAAGAGAAGCAGCAGGTATGGATAATGAGTCTTGCGGATGGGTGGTGTGACAAGCGGTATTACGTCATGCTACACCATGTCGATTACTCATACCCTACGACTGAAAATGTGAATCTCGTGATCATGGACAATCTTAAGTATTTTTATCACTATATTAATGTATATCATGATGAGGTTCGTAGTGAGGTTGTGGCTAGTGCCCTGCGTGAGTTTTTAACAGACTTTAGAGACGAGTATCGTTTGATGGGCAGAAAGGAAAAATATGAGCATATGTTCCTCTCAAATAGTGCGCCGGAGTGTGAAGATGTTTAGTAAAACATAAAATGTGCCTAGTTCTTATCCTGAGGTAAACTGTCTGGTGCGTAGGCTGGTAGTGATGAAATTAATTCTTGTACCGGAAAAACAAATATGTACAACAATTCGGTACGACTCGCGGATCATACGAGTTCGAACAACCCCATTCACGTATCATCGAGTCAGCCGCCCGTCGAACCGTTCCTGCCTACCTGCGTGCCTCACACGGCTCATAGTTATCTCAGAGCTTGACCGAGTGGACGTGCGCTCCTCGAATACGATGGAACTTCCTTTGAGCAGCATTCTCAACGCCTCGTACGATGTGTCCGTGACGAAATCGTTGCGCGTGTTCAGGCGTAAATCCGGTACCGTTAGCTATGTACTGGAAACGGAATGTAGACAAACAAACAAACGGGTTTATTTAAGTGTCGAGGAGATGAATAGAATCTTCGTGATAGTTGAGAAGTGGAGTGAAGATCGTTATAAAATACCTGCTAACGTAGGTACAAGAAGAGAGCAGATTAGTGACGCACCCTCATACGCCGTTGTATGTACGTTGTGTATAAATAACGATCGGCCGTGCATTGATATACGGCTGATGTGGAAGAATGCTTCTGATAATAACGCTCTTGTTCCTACGCGAAACCGTTTCATCCTCGACAGAATGTTTGAAATCGTCGGATTCCGCAAGCTGAAACCTATATTAGACGCGCGTGTTACGGATATGCTTTATTTTGATACAGTACTTGAATACGCATACACCGCTCTGCTCGATGGGTTTACCGAGTGTAGGGCTGGTGAGAATGGTCTAGAGCTGGACGTTTATTTAAAAAGTTTAGACTCTTTGAAATACCATGAACTTTGGTACAAAGCAATTGATCGGTACAAGGCTGAGCTCACCTACACCGTTCACCCTGAAGAACTATTTCTTTATATAACGCGCAGTTGTCGTAACGATTTAGAAGATTATTTCAATTGCCGCTATGTTGAGTGAGTTCACGATTGAAAAGCTCGAGTCGGTAGAAATAAACCCTCGATTGGAAAAGCGTGTTTATAAACTTGTGTTTAATAATGTAGCTAACGATGAACTCTTTGTGCGTGCTTTTGATTGTATTCTAGACGTATTTAAAGATGATTTACCAACCGGTTGTAAAGTGGGAACAAAAATAGTACTGAACGATATGAAAGCCCTTCATATCGAATACAGGTTTCCCTATACTTTAAGCGGTGAAATATTATTAAACCGCATATACTGCGTAATGCAGAGCAATAATGATGTAATTGTAAACTCGATTAAGTGCGAGTTTAGTATTTTGAAAAAAAAGTGAAATTATTTTATATTTTGCGTGATATTTCTCCTGTACTGTTATGATTATATACATATTTCTATTATTGAAATGTATTTATATATTTTGCGTGATATTTCTCCTGTACTGTTATGATTATATGCATATTTCTATTATTATTGAAATGTATATTTATTTCTATTTGAAATGTATATTTATTTTATATATATCTCCATAATTGTGTGTATATATTTCCTGACTGTTATGATTATATGCATATTCCTCAATTATTATTGAAATGTATATTTATTTTCTATATATTTATAATAAAAAGAATGATGCAATGTTGTTTTACTTAATTCTAATTGTTACGCCTTCTAAACCTACTACCGGTATTCTAAATGTATACAATGGTATCGCTAAAAAGTGGTATCTGGCAACTGAATACATGGCACGAAATCTTTTAATTGGAGACAACTCACCATAATAATGCTAAAAAGTGGTATCTGGCAACTCAAGCCAATTACGTCTTCTAAGCCAACTGGCTGATTAGTCGTATATAATAATGTATACAATGGTATCGCTAAAAAGTGGTATCTGGCAACTCTAGCCATTTACGCCTTCTAAGCCAACTGGCTGATTAGTCGTATATAATAATGTATACAATGGTATCTGGCAACTCAGTCTTCGATTAGAATTAAATATATAGCACAAACTGAATACATGGCGCTATCTGGCAACTCAAGCCATTTACGCCTTCTAAGCCAACTGGGTGATTAGGAGCCTATAAAACAACGCCTACTCGGCTGAAGTCTTAATATGCACTTGGCTCCTGCCAGGTGAACACCTCTCCTCCTTTCTCTCCTTTCTGGCCCTTTGGGGGGAATAGCTTGGGGGAGAACTCCGCCTCCAAGTTGCATGCCCCTTGCAACCCCGGTTGGCAACAAAGGGCAGTACTCTTTTTCTTTTTTTTCTTTTTTTTCCCTTTTTTTCCTTTTTTTATTTTTTTATTTTTTGCAACAACCCCCACCCCCTTTGCAACATTACGTAATCACTTGCAACATTCTTGCACTCTAACCTTTTTCGGCTATACTACTGACCCCGTCTGTAATATGTGATTCTTGAGGATAAAATCTCAAGAATCACAAATTACGGAGGAGGGCTATTCGAAGTTAAACTTCAGTAGGTAGACCAATGACATGCCCAATCGTATGCCTCATTCTAGTGAACTTGGGTGAAACTGGGTAAAATTAGATAAAATTGGGTATAACTGGATAAAAGTGGAAGAGTGAATGAAATTAGGTGAAAATGAATAAAAATGAGTAGAAACGGATGAAGGTGGGTGAAATTAGGATAACTGAACATAGAAGTGGGTAAAATGGGGAAAGGTGGATAAAACTGAGGAGAATTTAATAAAAGTGCGTAAAATTGGGTAACTATAAAATCTTGATAAAACTAGAAAAAAAAATAAGGTGACTGGCAATGATTTTATTCCGTAAAGGCAAAACAAAACTGTTGCAGCATTTCTGCGCATGCGCTTATTTAGAATTAGAAACCTCTGCTGTTATAAATAAGATTTTATATATATATATATATAATATATATATATATATATATATATATATATATGAAAAGAAGGACCAACACAACAGCAAACATTTCGTTTATTTTTTGTACCTCAGACGTTTCGACAAATCTTTTGTCATCATCATCAGTGAATTATAAATCTTAAAACCTTAAAACAAAAATAAGAATAAATAATTAAAATCACATCAATACAAAAGAAAATTAAAATCATTAAAATTAAATTAAATTTAATTAAAATTACCTCAACTGGTAAATACACAATGATTACGTCAACCTCCATATTCGGCAGATACTGAGAGAAAACTGTATGGTCAGTTACATTGGAAGGTATGATATATCTATGAAAGTAGGTTGGTTGGTTAGTTAGAAGAGCTGTAATTTGTAAGATGAACTATTGTTGTTAATGGAGGGTTTGTTTCTATAGATGTACAGTGCTTACAAGAAGTCTCACGCCTCTGTCTCGTCCCAAGCTCGTCTGTTAGGTATAAAATGGGCAGTCCTTATGGCAGCGGAGGTGTGTTCGGATTGGTGCACATAACTGCTCTAACCCAATCAATGACGTCCATTATTACGTTACTTCTGCTACATTTTAGTGTTTAAAATACAAATGATTAAGAAGCAGAATGACCAAGTTTCGGGATGTTGGGATGGTTATGGAGCAATCCTAGTCATCATAATATTAGCTGGGCATTACATTATACCGTCTCAATATATACTGTAGACTATAGAGAACGACTAATTCGGCAAATATCCCAAATCATGGCATGATACCTGTTATTTTGACGCAGGTCTAAATTATTTGCTCAAATGCAATGATTGATATTAAGTAATTGTTGGGAATTGTTGTCAATATTATTGTTTGTGATACATATCCTACGTGAAGAATCTAATGACCAAATTCCTCAGTGAACCTCTCACGCGCTCGCATTTCGAGGAAGTCACGGTCGTCTCACTAATAGATAGTTTATCCATTGTTTTAAGTGGTAACCTATTCCATCTTATGAAAGTCATTAGTCTAAAGCAAGACTGGTGGGCCGTGAATCAGAGAAATTTGCATTTGATTTGTTCATCGTAATTATTACGTAATTTAGTATACTGTATATAGTAGTATATAAGAGTTTATTGGTAGCATGTCATATGACAATTCCCATAAACATGTGATGGCCTCGATGTTGCCAGTTTTTATTTTTTTCCTGAAACTATTACCTTCTCATAGTTTGTTTCAACAATGCATATATTATCATCTCCACGAGCGTACACATTGCAAGAAAAGATTCTAACTAAGGATAAGTAAAGTTCTTTCATGGTCAGAATATATACTTTTATAGATGTCAAACATAAAAATGTAATAAAATTCTATATTAACATAAATATATATTCGATACACATTTACGTCATGGCTTTAACATCAGTATTTCGTATAGCTTCCTCCGGCATCAATAATTTCTTGCAATCGTTGCGGCATAGAAGAGGTCAGATTGTAGGGAATGTTTGGTGTTCGGCGTAAGCTCTCCCAACTATTCCTCGTGTGAGCTAAAAGTGCTTCAAATGTTCTTTCATTGCGTTGCTCCCATTCGTTAATAATTATTGCCCAAAGGTTTTCAATCGGATTCATATCAGGAGAACGTGGTGGCAGAATTAGATTAATAATCTCTGGGTGATCTTCGTACCACGCTCTCACAACGTTACTCCTAAGAATGGGACTGTTATCTTCCATTAAGTAAAATGGTTCCGGCGCTGGAACCAGATACGCACGAACACTGGGTAGTAGCACCTCTTCCAGTATCTGGCAATATTGCTGTCCAGTAAAGCGTCCATCTACTTGAGTCAATTCTCCGACACCATAGCCAGACATCCAGCCCCACACACCGAGATTGATGTGACCACTACGTTTGCTCGGGAAAACATTTCCTTCTTCATAGTGTTTTCCGCGCTGCCTCCAACAATGCGTGGAACCATGACTATCTGTTCAAAATGTTTTTTCGTCACAGTACACAACTTTTCTCCAGAATTCTTCCTCCTGCGGCAAGTATTGCAAGGCAAATCCCATCCGCGCCTCTTTATGCTCAATCGTCAATGCAGGTTTTATAACTGGACGGCGAGAAAAATACCCTGCCTCGTGAAGTCTGTTGTTCACTGTATTTGCGCTACAACGAAGGTTCAGGTGTCTGTAAATATGCGTCGCTGGAACAAACGGATGCTCTCTGGCATGATTAACAATCGCAGCATCTTCCTCTTGAGATGTTGAACGCGGAGGACCAGACCTCGGCAAAGTAGCGATTGAGTTTTCTGCTTCATACCGATGAATCCACCGTTCCACAGTGCTTCGATGAACGTCTAGTCGTCTTGATATTTCTCTTATTGGCACACCATATTCATGCAATGTCACCATTGCTCCCCGCATTGCCTGGGTCGTTTCGTGGTGCACAGACGGCCTTTCAATCTTTGTGTAAATGGCTTATGTGAAGCGTGCTGGGACGATAAAGGAAATGAGGATACCATACACCCCTTCTGAAATTGATTTCGGTTGTGAAGGGTACCAACCCTTCGAATGGTAATAATAATCAGCCAATTTCCTATTTTGTTGAACATATGCATAAAAAATTCGTCTTAAAAGCCAAGGATCCAAAGATTGTCAGCAATAGTTTATACCCCAACTGAATATAGTCAGCCATCAACAGTATAATCATATTTTATTTCCATAACTACTCATGACTACTCTGTCATAGTAAATAACCTTATTATGACTTAGGTAGTAGTGGTAATTCTGAGTGGCGGCCTCTAGCCACATACGTTAAACCTACCAGTGCGTCTAAGACCAGACTCTTCTGTTTCTGTCAATTCATTGTTAGTTTAAGGTATTTTGCTCTTTGTCTTTCTAGGTCTAGGGCATTAAAATAAATATTTGAGTTTGTGTTTAGCATTTCATATGAATTTCTCTCCTCTCCCTTAACACATCCCTGCGTTCATTTTAGCCCCCTCTCTCCCTTTCCTCCTCCCTTCGTAATTCCACACCCAACCTCGTTTCCTTCGACATAGCAACGCTTACCTCCATCCTGATTCCACTTCCTTCATTAAACCTATTATCGCTTTTACTGTCCCTTCCTTCCATCCTTCAATGCCAGCGTTGTTAAATCTAGCACATAAATTATATAATATGGAATCTAACACTTTAGATCTCTACGCATTCATGTTACTTGAAGACGCCTGTGTCTTAGGGGAATCTAAGTGTTGAGAGTGGGCTTGAGGGGTAGTCTATAGATTATTACAGATGACCTTGAACGCTCCAACTATTTAAAAATGATTATTTATTACGCACATCATATGGCATAATACCCACATGAATTTAAGTATCTCTTACACTATAGGAATGGAATTGAATCCTACCAGAGTTAAAAAGTCGCAAAATATGATAGATTAGTTTGTATTAAGAGGTTACTAAGAGAAAAGGATTTGGGATCGAGCGGAAGGCAGAGAGTATATTTTCCCCGAGTTTCGGTTATTATTAACGTTATATGGATACATTGCCGATGTCCCTGCTGAAGACCTCTGATGGGATGCGGTGGGTGTGATCAGAGAGAGAGAGAGAGAGAGAGAGAGAGAGAGGAGAGAGAGAGAGAGAGAGAGAGAGAGCTTTTAAATCACACCTTTTAAATGGTTTCTGGGTAAGGGCTTCACGTATGTTATTTTAGTCAGGGGGAGTTTATGTGGAGGTGTTAACGTAACTTGCACTTGGGACTGTTAATTGTAAGACAACTACCATAGCTGGGACTGAGACACGTTATCCCCTGCATACTCTATATATATCTATATACAGTATGTCTCTATATATAAATAGATAGAGTGATGAACACAAAAATAATGTGGACGTCATTGATGGGGTTAGAGCAATTATGTGCACCAATCCGAACACACCTCCGCTGCCATAAGGACTGCCCATTTTATACCTAACAGACTAGCTTGGGACGAGACAGAGGCGTGAGACTTCTTGTAAGCACTGTACAAAGATTCTACAATTCAGAGTTCTGTAAGGTTATTGGTTCCCGTTAGAATTTCGAACTGAGTTTTATGAAGGGGATGGTTGTTTTCATTACTATGGTTTCTAATTGCGGATTGTGGGTTACTGAGGGGACGGTTGGTAGGAACTAATAAGCCCAAATGTTGAGAAAGGCGTACCTCCAGTTGGAGTTGAGTACTGCCGATATATGCAGCCTTACAGCTGTCGCACGTGTATTTATAACACCACAATCCGCAATTAGAAACCATAGTAATGAAAAAAACATCCCCTTCACAAAACTCAGTTCGAAATTCTAACGGGAACCAATAACCTTACAGAACTCCAAATTTCAGAATCTTTGTACATCTATAGAAACAAACCCTCCATTAACAACAATAGTTCATCTTACAAATTACAGCTCTTCTAACTAACCAACCAACCTACTTTCATAGATATATCATACTTTCCAATGTGATTGACATTCATACAGTTTTCTCTCAGTATCTGCCGAATATGGAGGTTGACGTAATCATTGTGTATTTACCAGTTGAGGTAATTTTAATTTAATTTAATTTAATTTTAATGATTTCAATTTTCTTTTGTATTGATGTAATTTCAATTATTTATTCTTATTTTGGAGCCATTGAAGAATAGGGACCCCATCCTTCTTTAGTTAGCTTTATAAGGCTAACTAACGAAAATATCATGACCTAACCTAACCAATCGTCAAGGGCGTACAGTTAACCTAACGATTGGTTAGGTTAGGTCGTGATATTTTCGTTAGTTAGCCTTATAAGCCTAACTAAAGAAGGCTGGGGTCCCTATTCTTCAATAGCTCCCTTATTTTTGTTTTAAGGTTTTAAGATTTATAATACACTGATGATGACAAAAGATTTGTCGAAACGTCTGAAGTACAAAAAATAAAAGAAGATGTTTGCTGTTGTGTTGGTCCTTCTTTTCATCTGTAAGCTCCGTTTCCCTAAGGAGAAGTCAATAGATTATATATATATATATATATATATATATATATATGAGAGAGAAAGAGAGAGAGAGAGCTCTAAAAGTATTTCCTAAAGAGGAAAAGCACATATAATTATAAGTGAGTACGTCTTCCTGAATAATTTGACCTTGATACATATACTCGCATATATACACTGATTAATTACTATACCTGCTAAGGCTGCTACCTGCTTACATACTTTTGTAACAAAATACATTCCAGAACTTTGAAATAATATACTGAAAAGCCTCTAATATATATATATATATATATATATATATATATATAATATATATATATATTTAAATGCTATTCCTTAAATTTTTCAGTCTACGACAACAGTCAGATTTCTTGAAAGTAATTTATATGTCCCCAACCATCCTTTGGACCCCCCAAAATGCCCCAACCCCAATACCCCAACCTCCGTTCTATACCCAAACCCCATTATGCTTCCTTCAACCTCCCCTTCCCCCCATCACCCTACCCCAACTTTCAACAAAACCCCCAGCAACACAATACACGCAAGGGGGCTATTTCATCCCTCTACAATATGCAAATATTTTAGTGTAACCCCGTCATAATGTAAGGGTGATTTTCATATACTCAAATGAACTAATATCGACACACACACACACACACATATATATATATATATATATATATATATATATATATATATATATATATATATAATCTGATGCCATAACGGCACTATTTCTCGTGAGGTTGCAGAGAGAGAGAGAGAGAGAGAGAGAGAGAGAGAGAGAGAGAGAGAGAACAGTCTGCAGTGGCCTGTGAATTTACCCCACTTCACCCCAAAAAAAAATGGGTAGCAGAGAGAGTAAATCTGTTTTTCGCATGGGTATAAAATGTACGCTTGTAGCATTTCTACAACCATAGTTTTTCCTGTTTTCAACTACATAAAGTTCTTAAGCTGTTTCAAAACGGAAAACAGTAACACACACACACACACACACACACACAACATATATATATATATATATATATATATATATATATATATATTACCAGAAGTAAGGTATGAATTTATGCAGTGTCCAGAATGTGTAAGACAGAATATTTTTGTCTTTATTAATAGTAGTGGCTCATAGTTATATGCATTTATACAAATGCATAAATATATACACACATACACATTCATAATATATATAAAGTATATAGGGCCCCTATATATATATATAGGGTGGTGCAAAAGTCTGGACCCATAGGCATTTTACTATATAAAAAATATCTTTCGATTTTTATAATAGTTTTTATAATTTAATTTTTGTTTATAATTTTACTAAATATTTTTCAGATTGTTACCCTATGGCAGACAAGTTAACAATAGCAGAAATAGAGCTTGTGCTTTTGTACGCAAAAGAAGGAGCCACCTCACGTTCAGTCGCAAATTTCCTTATGCCTCGATTATACGAAATACCATTACACTTATTGTAAATTCTGAACTAGAACGTTAAATTTAACATAATTTAGTCACTGGTGTATGGTTAATTAAATTTCATTTCATAATAAACTTCCTGCAGGCCACACTTTTTTCCCATATAAACCGCCTATGGGTCCAGACTTTTGCACCACCCTATATATATATATATATATATATATATATATATATATATATATATATATATGAAAAGAAGGACCAACACAACAGGAAACATTTTCGTTTATTTTTTTGTATTTCAGGTGTTTCGACAAATCTTTTGTCATCATCAGTGAATTATAAATCTTAAAACCTTAAAACAAAAATAAGAATAAATTATTTATTATTTTTTTTGTTTTAAGGTTTTAAGATTTATAATACACTGATGATGACAAAAGATTTATCGATACGTCTGAAGTACAAAAAAAAAATAAACGAAAATGTTTGCAGTTGTGTTGGTTCTTCTTTTCATCTGTAAGCTCCGTTTCCCTAAGGAGAAGTCAATAGCTTTGATATATATATATCGCGCGATATTATAGTTCCTCTTTATAAATCATTAGTTAGACCCCATTTGGAGTACGCGGTCCAATTTTGGAATCCGCATATGCACAAAGATATAGACACAAAATCGGAAGAGTTCAAAGACGAGCAACTAAGATGATTCCGTCGCTTAGGTCAAAGTCGTACGAGGATAGGCTTAAGGAGTTAAAATTGACTACACTCGAGACTAGGAGGCTAAGGGGTGATTTAATCCAGGTTTTCAAAATTATGAATGGGTTCGATAAGGTAGATAGAGATAGCTTTTTCGAAATATCTCAATATAATAGGACTAGAAATAACGGGTGTAAGTTGACAAGTAGAAGGTTCGAGACAGCAGTTGCCAAAAACTTTTTTATGCATAGAATAGTAAATAGCTGGAATAGTTTGCAGGTAGAAGTAATTAGTTGCATGTCTATAAACATGTTTAAAAATCGATTAGACGCATATGTTGATAGATTGGGTATAGTTTAAGGTAGTAAAATTAAGGCTTTGTGGTGATAGATCCCACAGCTCAACACAAGTGTTGTGGGATATAGGGAGGCAGCATCTTGGGTTGGGGGATACTCTCTGTCCTTACACACCCCATTTAAAGAGATTCCTCTGCCGAGCGGTGCCCCCCATATTACTGTGAGGTATTGAAAAACTCATGATCTTCACTTGCCCCACAAACACCTTGAAATGGGAGACCCAAAATGGGTGCACACACATTTCTACATTACTGTACAGTCTTTACAGCCACACCTACACTTTTCCTCCTAAGTATATATATTGTAATGTATATGGTTGTAAATTTTGACTTGGTTCGCAATCGATATGGACCGTGACTTATTTTTGGTTGGCAAGGTACTGGTATTGATGGATACCGTAATGAAAATAACTGGATTCTTTGGATCTGATATATTTGCATGTCGGTTATAAATAGATATAGAGTGTAACATATTTGTGGATAGTAGTCTATTATGACTTGATCCTCTGGATCCAGAGATTCTATCTTTAGTTTTAAATCGATAATTAATTAGTTTTAAATTGATAATTATTTAGTTTTGTAAAAATTGGTCGTTGCCAATGTACGGCAGTTTTTACATAAATTTCTTATGTTCTTGTGGTTCGGAACCACGTAAAATTGTAGGTCCCCTCCGCCACCACGGAGGACATACACAATACACAATTACGAACACAGTTAGGTAGACCAGCCATGAGTGGATCCTAGGGTCTTTGTTGGTCTGAAACATTATAACATTATAACATTATATATACAGTATATATATATATATATATATATATATATATATATATATATATATATATATATATATAATTGTAGACACTAATGCATACATGTGTGCGTTTTTCTATATACACATACCCACCGGTGGAAGAAAATGCCTCATGAGAATAACTGATTAATGCGAGACAACCAAAGGTAAACCTGCATTCGCAGGGATGTCCGAGCGCTTTCTTGATTATTTTGAACATGCTATCATTGTCATGAAGTGAAAAATAAAAACATGGAATCACTTCATCAATTTAAGTTTGACTCTTCATGTTTGGCATTTTTGCGTTATTACTTAATTTGCCCTAATTTAACCTGACCCATAACTTACTGTACTTACGTAACTTACTGTACCGTATACTAATCTAACTTAATTTCACTTATGTTAATCCAATTTAACAAGTGCACTGGGAGTTCTCCGATGATGGGAAGCTGATGGGAATTCTCGGGAGTGAAAACCTTCGAAGAGAAATATTGAACTGCAGGAAAACTACTTAGCTGCAGTAGAACTTTAGTTTTAAATAGCGTTTAATTTTTTTTTCTTGAAAAATGGAAAAATTTACCAGGGGAAGTCTTAAATTGGGAGCCTTGGCTAGCTGGAGGTACTTCTGGACCAGTTTCCTTATCTAAGTAATTCGTTTGCGAAGGACGCAATATAAATTACGTTATGATAAATCTTTTCTGGAAAAAAGGGCAAAATCACATACATGAATTTTTAAAAGTAAGTCTTTCAGCACGATGGCTTAGGCACTCGTCAAAGAAATGATGACTGCCTCTATATAATAAGTAAATAAATAAACTCTTTAAAAATAAAGCTCTGCTCTGCTCTGCTCTGCTCTGCTTTATTTTCCATTGTCCTCTAATGCGTAATTGGGTACACGAAATAAGTGTACGCATGGTGTGAATGAACTCTGAAACTATTCTTTCATTATGCTTTTTCTTACTTTTCTATAAATCTTCTTTCGCAACAATTTTCTGTCAGCATTGGCTGGCGGAGGAGGGAGAGAACCTTGTCTGTTCTATATTTTGCTATTGCTGCTTTTTCTATGTGAAAGCTTTACACGTCTATAAGTGTAAGTTTGATACAAGTTTCTAGTATTATTTATTTTCATTTAATTTTTCTACTTTTTTCTCTACTTCTTTCTTGGGCTAGCCTAGAGTGGATCTTACGGCCTTCGTTAGCCTGTAACTCTGTAACTAACGTACTAACCATCCTAACGTTACGCTCTCGACAAAACATTTAATGGACAAGTTAGTTTGAGCTAGATTAGGTTAGGTTAGTCTCAGGTTATGTTACGTTAGTTAATTAGAGTGTGAACCACCAAGTGGGTATAGATTCAACCTACCCCGCAAAACACTTGTCGTACTGACGAGAAGTCGCACGGCGCTTGTAGATAACCCACTTTACAATTCTTGCTTTGCGTCATTCCCTCACTGGAGAAAAACATTAGAGAATTTTATCAAACGATACACAGCAAAAAAATAAAAAATGTAAATATTCATTAAATAAATAAGAAAAAACTACCAAATAACATGAGAATAAAACTTATTTCACAACCAAACCAAAACCACGCAATAATTGCGAAACCAAGCCTGATTTTAAGTTACCAAACAAATGAACAACGTTAGTATTTTCTGCAGGCCGGTCGGTTATACAATTCATGGTCACTTCAACTATAAAAAAAAAATTAAAAAAAAAATATATATATATATATATAATATATGCACGAGAGATTTGAGACTAGAAACGTATGCTTAATTTCATACCCACCGACATACCGTTTTCTACGAATAATATTATACCCCATGGGTGGCTCACTTAAACTGTGTAAAAATATAAAAGTCTAAAATATGTGTAACAAAAAGACACTTTCCCAGACTCGGAATTCCTCTTCGATATTTAATATATCTATTACCCGTTTCGTGTAACATGTTTTGTTATATGCATTTGACATGTTTTTTCTCTCTCTCTCTCTCTCTCTCTCTCTCTCTCTCTCTCTCAAAGGATTACATACCACATCGGAAAGAAATTACTCCTCATTGCAACGAGAACACTCGTGAGAAAAATTGAATGAATGAGAGAGAGAGAGAGAGAGAGAGAGAGAATATTTAACCAAGCAAAAACATCAGTTAAAAATGTGTAACCAGAGATGAATGAGAAAATGAAATTAAGGTTATAATGTAATGGGAACAGGAAAACCAATATATATATATATATATATATATATGATGTAAGCGTAAGCGCCAAATATATATTACAAAACTTAACTATAATGTTTGTAATACAAAGCATTTTCATTTTTAATGTTCGTGTATATATAAATTATTTTTCATATTTTTTGATGCCCATGGGTATCAATGTCATATTTCTCACTCGTACCCGTTCATTATATTAGATTTCACAAAAATGTATCTTTATCTCTAATATAGTAAATTGTCTTCAAAGTGATCGCAAAGAGATTTTTAATTTAGCGTTTTTATTTTCTTTATAGTTTCCCATAAAATATAGAGTGAGAATTTGGTATACTGTCTTCCTCCTCAGAAAGTAATAATAATAGAGAGAACAAATAATAATAATAATAATAATAATAATAATAACAATAATAATATGAAAACGCTTCAGTTAATTTGAACGGAAATTTTGTTTGGATTTTAGGCTACCAAAGTATTATGTTCTTTGAGCATCATAATTTTTTAAACAGGGGAGCGAGTGCAGTTCTTGGTGGTACTGAGATCCATAACGTCGATTCTGATGGACTGAAACAATTTTCTTACACTCTCTGAGAGAGTTACTTATCCATTCACGAGTGTTCACTGTTATTTCCATTTATTTCATTTTATGATGCTATTATTTCACAATCACATTTATCGAATGCCTCGGAAAATTTTCTGTATTAACCACATTATTTCGAGCGCATCAATGACGTTTTAATATTGTACGAGGGCCACTCAATATATTTTGCCCCACCTTTTTTTTTCTTTCCAAGTTTCCTTGTAAGTTACAGAAATTTTGTACACAAGTAGTTACATACCTATTTTACAAGTTTTTATTTTTTCACATAGTTTCCATCCTTTTCTACGGCTTTCCTCCACCTCGAAACAAGGGCCTTTATTCCTTGCTGGTAAAAGTCCGCTGGGTTCCGCTGGAGCCACATCTTAACCTCCTCAACAACCTCATCGTCACTCTGAAACTTTCTTCCACGAATAGCATCCTTCATTGGCCCAAACAAATGGAAGTCTGAAGGTGCTAGATCCGGGCTGTATGGAGGGTGGGGTAACACAGTCAAGCGCATTTTTGTGATGAGCTCTCTTGTTTGCAAACTGTTGTGTGGTCTTGCGTTATCGTGAAAAAGAAGGACGTCTTCCAGTTTTCTCTCCGGTCGAACTCGCTTTATACTTCTCTAGGGTCTCTGTAGGGTAGCAATATATGCTTCTGAGTTGATTGTTTGTCCTTTCTTCATAATGTCCACCAGAATCACCCTTTTCATGTCCCAGAAGATGGTGGCCATAACCCTTTCTGCGGAGGGAGTCATTTTGAACTTTTTCTTGCGTGGGGAGTGATGCCACTCCATGGATTGGCGTTTTGTTTCAGGTTCAAAGTGGTGTACCCAAGCTTCATCCCCAGTCACAATTCTTGAAAGGAAGTCATCCCCTTCTGTCTCGTATCGAACCAACGACTCAAAAGCAATTTTTTTCTTTGGACTTTGTGATCTTCAGTCAGTTCGCGAGGAACAAACCGTGAATACACTTTTGAATATCCCAGTTGCTGAATTATCGTATTCACACTTCATTCACTAATTCTTATCTCCAGTGATAGTTCCTTGTATGTGACGCGCCGATTTGATCGAATGATGTTGTTAGCACGTTACACAGTGTGAGATGTC
This sequence comes from Bathynomus jamesi, assembly GCA_023014485.1. NCBI lineage: Eukaryota > Metazoa > Arthropoda > Malacostraca > Isopoda > Cirolanidae > Bathynomus > Bathynomus jamesi. Next base: position 159,610 of record JAJOZX010000815.1, read on the forward strand.
ACAGCCGATGCCGGGCGACCGCTGCGTGGCTCATCATCGAGGCTGGCTCTCCCTCTCTCCGATGATCTCACACGTTTAGACCAGCGTCCAACTGTGCTTCGATCAACAACAGCATCTCCGTAAACGTTTTGTAGACGTTTGTGAATATTTCCAACTGTTTCCTTCTCTGCGGTTAAGAATTCGATAACAGCTCTCTGTTCACGACGCACATCACTGTCAGACGCCATTTTCGAAACTGCGTTAACCATCGGTTTTATACAAGGGCGTTTAAAAGCAGTTTTATACAAGGAGGGGAGGTTCAAATTGGAAAAATCCGGTTGTGTGAAACGCAGAAAGTTCAAACTTACGGCCCAAAAAACATTTCAACCCCATGGCCTATTATTTAGCTAAGAAAAAAGGGTGGGGCAAAATATATTGAGTGCCCCTATTATTAGTGGTGATGGGCACGATCTTCCTGATCGGAATTCATGTTGATTCTTATTCAATCTTTCCCATACCTCTAAAAATTCATAAATTTTTTTCTGAAACTATTCTTTCAGATATTTTAATGAGATGCGATGTCAGTGACAAAAATCTGTAGGAATCTTTTGCTTGCCGTGATCTATCATTTTCTTTAAAAGTAAGAAAAATGTCTCCTCTCAAGAAATGATTCTCCTTTGTTGAGGGATCTCCACAATGAGTAAAAAAAAGATGCTACTTTATTTTAAACATTTTTAATCAGTGTAGCATGGATGGATGACCCACAAATTGTATTATTATTGTATTCGATATTGAAATAATATAATAGTAAGAATCTTCTCTTGTCAGTGCATTACTGTAGTAGATAAATATTTGAAATATTAAAAATAGCAGTATACCTACACACACACACACACACACACACACACACACACACACACACACATATATATATATATATATATATATATATATATATATATATATATAAATTTGCATTTAAAAAATTTCAAACTTTTACAATATCATTTTAGTAACGAAATGGATATTTCATAACAACTTATTAAACAAACGTGTGAGCATCGCTTATACTATAATGGATAGAAAACAAAAGAGTGGCATTGAAAAAGCGTTGGTACTTATTTTAATGGTGTTGTGGCATTACTAAATCTCGATTGATAAAAAAAATCCATTTCTGCAATAATGAATAAAGAGTCCACGAATCGGAACCTGCCATTGAATGAATGTTATTGCATTTGTCCAATTTGTTGAATGCAGAGTATCGCGCACATGTTCATGTATAAAAATCATTATGTAAAATAGTTTCTCTTTGTAATTTTTCCGCGAAGAGAAATGAATATCTTATACATCATTTCATTGAGTTTTGGGTCACTGTAAAGTGATTCATAGTGCGCTCTTAATATTTCAAATATTTCTTTGAGTGTTATCTTCTCTATTCAATGGTCCTATAATCTTTTTTGGGGTGGGTCGGGGGTGGGGTGGGGGGAAGGATTTATATGTGTGTATGATTGTACGTATGTATGAATGTATGTATAAAATTATAAAATAAATGTAATTTTTGTTTGGAAAATATAAAGTTAAATTAATAATGCATTTATAGTTGAGATAATAATAGGGAGAATTATATACGCAGTTATATACGGTCTGTACCCACGAGAAAAAATTGCTTGGTTGACAAAAAAAAGAAAACCCAGAATAGTTTACTCAGATTTGGTTCATTGAATTCAACCATGCACGATAATTCACTACAACCATTTAAAAAGTTTTTTACCACAAAAATATAAGTATGAATGGAATGACTGTGTGCACAGTCGAATTGGATTGGATTGATTGGAATTGGATTGGTTGCTACATAATTTTATAACCATGTATTTGGGTGATGTAACCGAATACATGGTTCGAACTGTAAATGTTTTCCTTAACGAACTGAAAGTAACTGAAAAAGTTTATATATATATATACACACACACACACACACACACACACACACACACACTAGTTTGTTCAAAATGTATCCGGACTGCTGCGATTATAGACGGAATATGGTACTTACAAGGTTTGAGGTTTAGTCTCCCTCAAAGTACGCTCCTTCTGAAGCCACACACTTTGTTCAACGATCCTGCCACTGTTGAAAACATTTTTTGAAAGCACTTTTCGGAATGGCCAAAAGGTGCTCCGTCAAATGGCCTCAACATCATCGAATCGGTGTCCTTTCAGGGTTTGTTTGACGTTCGGAAACAAAAAAAGTCGCATGGAGCCAAATCTGGCGAATATGGAGGCTGCGGTACTTGGGGTATAGCGTTTTTGGCCAAAAATTGCTGGACAAGTTGCAACGAGTGAGATGGCGCGTTATCATGATAAAGCATCCAGTCTCCGGACTCCCACTTCTGCGGCCGTTTCCTGCGAACTGCTTCACGTAGACGTCTCAAAACTTCAATGTAAAATTCCTTTTTGATTGTTTGTCCCTGTGGAGCATATTCCTGGTGCATAACACCTTTACAGTAAAAAACACAAGTAACATGAGGAAATCGTCGCGAAATAAAACACATTTAACTTTATCGGCTCACTACAGCGGACTGACACTACACAATGAAGTGCAACCCTATCATTTAACTTGTCTCGACATGCCGAGACATGTTTAGCACAGTCACAACTTCAAGCGTAACCTTTGTTCTAAAAATAAACACCTTGTCCGGATACCTTTTGAACAGACCTCGTGTATATATATATATATATATATATATATATATATATATATATATATATTTTGTATATTACCCAGTAACTTTAGTTTTTTTTCAAAGTTGATTAATTTTCCATCTGACATCATAACATCTGTCAAACACTATAAACGTGAATTAGTGAGATATTTACTCAACGAATTTGTATGACAAACTATTTGCAGTTACATTTTAGTTGAAATTTCTTTAAAAATGTGTTTTAAAAAACACTTCTAATTTTCTAAATTATATTTATTGATTTATTGATACTGCTGAAGTTTTATTCAGATTTATATTCTAGAATACGAACGCTGGTGGCTCAGTGGATAATTCCGTTTTTCTATAAGCGAAGTGAAGACAGTGAGGTCGGGGGTTCGACTCTTGATGGTGCTGGTTAGTATTAATCCGGGAGTTAGCGCAATGCGCCGCGTTCGTCTCGCCTGAGGGCTTTGCCAGTTTCCGGCCTTCCTTCCTCATTATTATATTCTATAGAATATAATAATGACGCCTCGAGACATTGTCAAAGAAGAACCAAATTAATTTAAAATCATGATGATAATTCACAAGTTCAAGAAGTTGAGAAACTAAAAAATTTAACTACTAATCAAAATATATAACAAAATTGAACTAGCATTGATTATATCGTATCAGAGAGGGTATTTGAATATTAATTTTGAAGATGACCTGATAACTTAATAAAATATACTTCAAAAGCGACATTTTATTATATTTGACGCCAGTTTCTGCTTTTTTCTTTTTTATAAATAAAGATTCTGTTGTTCTTAAATTAAAGTTTCTCTTTTGAAAACAAATGATTTCTTTAGATATTTTCTGGATCTTTTTTTGTGAATGGATTCGAAAAGAATGCGTTTGAAGTACAATAACCAGTGGCGTATTAAGGGGGGAACAGGGGGGCCAGGCATCAGGGACCAGCTGTTTTAGGAAGCCGATGTTTATAATGATATCAACGTTAGAGAGCCGATGTTTATAATGATATAAATGTTAGGGGCCGATGTTTATAATGATATCAGTGATGAATTTGGAATGATCAACAATATCTCTCAACTAACTTCAGAGGAAGCATCAAACACGGAAAAACTGTAGCTAGTCGTTACCCAAATGATTTTGAGGACAGTTTCCCATTTGAGTTTCAGCATTTTGTATTGTTTGTCAAACAAAACGCTTTATCTAACACTCTCCCCATTAGGCGTACTACAGGAAATCCACAAATTGAGGGTTGTTTTCCCAAATACTTTCTTTGCTTATCGCATTTATTTGTGTTTAATGGTATCAAATGCAACTGGGGAGCGTTCTTTTTCTCATTTGAGCATAATAAAAAATGTTAAACGTCAAATGCTAACCCATAAGAAATTGCAGTCTGTCATTGTTATGCATAGAAAACGATATTTTGCAGAATTTAAATACTGAGCTCGTGAGAGAAAAATTTAGTGAAATGAAGCAGCAGAAAATACTTTTGTAGACTGGTGGTGGATGATTTTGTGATAAATTTTTGTAGATTAGTAGTGGACTGGTAGTTGTGTAATTGGTTTGGTGTAATTGTGGCAGCTTGGTATATGTGTAAAACTTCCATTATTTGATTTAGAAATAAATAGTTTTATTTAGAAATGGTTTTATTGATTTACATGACTTGAAGATTTGTCTTGTTGAGGGGCCCAACAATATTTTGGCCTCAGGGCCCAAAAATCCTTAATACGCCACTGACAATAACCGCACTCACTTATATAAGGCGAAAAAGGTAATAAATTGGGATCCAGGAACTAGCGTCGCCTGGTTTCAGAGTCAGCTCTCCTACCGATCACACCCTCCAGAACCTCAATAAACAATGGTTCAAGGGTTTAAAATGTTTGTGGATTTTGCTTCTAGTAGTATGAGTGCATGTATGCCGAGGGAGGTGGGAGTTAATGGGGATGGGGAGTGGGGAAGGCGAATAAGGGAGAGGAAGGAAAGGGGGACAGTGGAGAGGAGGGGAGAGGAGAGCGGGTGAGAGGAAAGATAGGAAAGGAGAAAATAGAGGAATGCCAGGAGGGTAAAACTTTAATTCCTGATAAGATGTTAATTCGTTAATGACTTTTGATTAGAAAAAAAGATAAGAAAAATAAAAATATGACGTCATACTATGAACTTTAGCGGCCACCATTTTGAAAAATAAAAATTAAATTGAAAGGATATGAGGTTTAGAGGTCACCTGGTTTGACGCAGCACGCTGACACAATATAGAGTATAGTGGCCACCGGTAACGCTGGCTTAGGCATAACACTGATATTAATAAGAAAAGAATACATGTCACTGAATGAGGTCGAGCGCTTCTGTATACCCGTTACCACCGATCGCGACTGACCCCCCCCAAGCCAACTTGGCTGGCCAGTTCCAAGTAGGTGACACACACATACACCACGCAACACACACCACACACATATATATATATATATATATATATATACACACACACACACACATATATACTGTATATATATATATATTATATATATATATATATATATATATATATATATATATATATATATACACAACAGCAATGTTTAGTAAAATAAATCTTCTTTCCTTCATCTTATTAAGACGCATACATAAACATAATTTAAAAATGAGTGAGGAGTAAATTGAAACACAATTGCATACAATATTTATTAACATGTAAAGGCATAATTTTTTTTTAATTAGTAAAGTAAACTCACAAATAATGGTGGAAATAGTTACATTCTCTTTACTTTGTGTAATCCATTCAATTCTCTTTAGAAATAATACCCGTTTAATGTATGACTAATCTATACTCGATATACAGAGCCTCAAGGTCGTTTAGGATTATTTTTGTTCCTACTTTACAACTGGAGGGTAACATTTTCATTATTCTTAATCTCTGAACATGTATATTCAAAAGCCTGTTCGAGTACACGGTTGGTTATTACAATATTATGAAAAGTTAATGAGTGCACAACACGTTCTAAGTGAGTGTTTATTCTCTTTTCACCAGTTTTTTCAATTGAAAATTGTTCTGAACGCGTAGCGATGTGTGGGAAATCTTCTAAGTCGTAGCGACAGTTACAACGTATATAAAAAAGAGTTCCTCTGGATGAACGGTGAAGGGGAGGGAGGGTTTGTAACACTCTAGTCCAGCGTCCCAAAGCGAGTGATACGTCTCTCACCTTGTTCATCGGTACACTTCATAAAATCGTCAATTAAAAATGTATAGGCATACTCGAGAACAGTAAGAAAATAACGTATGTCATCAACTCGCACATTTAATAAAGGTTTCAAGTTGAGGTAGGCGGCTATTTCAAACAGTCTATCGAGGATGAATCGGCAACGAGTAGGCACTAGTTCGTTATTAACATTGCTTTTACTGAAGGTTTTTAGATTAGCTTTCTACATCAATCGTGTTTCAATGCACGGTTGATACATATTGCGACTCACAGTTTACGTACAAATAATACAACATAAGGGGGTATCACTAATCGTTACTCTTGTTGCACTCGCGGTAGCTGGTACTTTATAATTCTCTTCCGACCACTTCTCAAACAACACAAAGACTTTCAACATCTTTTCAACATTCAAATAAATAACATTAAGTTTGGGGGGTCTGTATGTTTATAATTTGTCTCGAGTACATAATTAATTGCACTACTGCTGCGTTTAAACACTTACCAATTTAGAAAAAGTCACGGCGTATTGAGCGTTGAAGATACTGCTTAGCGGTAGTATGAGTTGCAGGTGTTTCTTGGTGGTGCAGCGAGGAGGTCATTATTCACGACGACGCTCCAAGCTCAGACGTTGGTGCGAGGTGGGCTGCTTGCCTCAGTTCGTGACGCTGACCTGGTGGTGAGTCATGTGTCTTACGATCGAGGTGCCCCTGTTGTTGGCTCGGCGACTCGGCCGTGCTGGACCAAACATGTAAGGATATGCACCAACATAAAAATGCAGTTTCGGCTGTGAAAAAAGTATATACAAAAAATTACTTAACACGTTAAATGGTTCGATAGCAAATCAGTTAACAGTGAAGGGCTCTATTCGAGAAATAGGCGTATAATCCAAAAGTTTTTTTGACAAAAAACTGATTTTTGCTCCGCTGATAGCTGAAAGGGTCTGGAATAACATATGAAAAGTCCCTATTAATCAACCTTGAGCTTACCGCAAAATTCAAGATGGCGTCCGAGGACCGAGTCAGCGGTAAACTGAGGTTAATCTGTTCTACCGTCTAGACTAATTAGTTAGATGGCTAAGTATGGTGTTTATTACAGGGGTTTTGTTTACAGTCTGCCCAGTGAACACCATCACAACCACTAGCATATACAGGGGGGGGGGGAATGTGGCCATAACCTCCCTCCCCGCCTACCTCCACCTATTTTTGGTGAGTTCTGTTAATAAATAGGTACGGACATATAGAAAATGTATTCAGAGCGCTAATAGGTTAATATAGTAATATAATAATAGGTGTCATGCACACTTACCCAGCTTTTAAGTGCAACACAGGGGCGGATTCAGAAATTTTTCAGGGAGTGTTCACCGCTCACTCAGGACTTCAGTCATACCTCTCCCCTATAATTCCCTGCTCCCATCCTCACTACACTCCTTCCTGACCACTTCAGATCACCACACCTAGCATCTAAGGTGCCCGACGTGCAGTCATTTGTGACCTATTCTAAAAGGGTAATTGTGGTGGTGGTGGTGGTGAGGGTTCACGGGCACCCAATGACCCCCCCCCTCCCTTGGATCCGCCAGTGCAACACTGCAGTAGGTTGCGCGACAACATGATCAGACTAGAATCGTACACGTTTGAACGCGTCGTGAACCTGTACAGCTAGGGTGGATCACTTTTCACTTTTTTAAAAAAATTATAGCTGGTCAAAGTTTTTCCCATGATTTGGTTCAGTAGAAGTACACTGACACCATTTTTACCAAAATCGATCAATATTTATGGGTCGCGCATCGACCTTGAAAATTTCAATTTTGGAAATTTGGCCAAATTGACAATTTTTTACTGAATAAAGATAAATCATCAAATGACCATATTTTCTGAATCCTCTCAGTGAAAGAAATCCTCTCAGATACTTACCAAGTTGATCGGACAAGTGGTTTAGAAGTTATATTCACCTTGAGATAGCATTAAAATTTAAAATACCGTATTTGTCCCCGTACCTCCATATGCTGTCTGCCATTGTCTGCTTTTTAGGATAAGATAAAACGAATAAGGAAAGATCAAATGTATTTTGTATTAAAACGGTTTACCGATATCACTAAAGGCACTTACTCCGGTGCCCCTAACTAGGTTCAAAAACTGTATGAATCGTGGTTAGAACACACGTCATCTTAAGGCGTGCGCCATGTACTCTCTCTGCTAACTCCCTTTCCCTCTGCGCTACGTCATCTTGGCAAGTGACGACTTCTTGAAGTCACCGAGTTCTTTCCGGCTCTTTTCTCTTTTCCACGAGCTGAAGAAGACCCTGCAGCTTGACTCGTCTTTTGTGACAGTGTTCGCGTAATCTTCTATCAGTTTTATCCCTCTCTCTGCCACGTCGTTGGTAACTTTCAGATGCGAGATGACATTCTTCAGATCACAGTAGTTCTTATCTTGATCCCACTTATTCACTGGCAGAGTGAGCCACGTAGACGCGCGCACCTGCAGGCCTGTGAACACGAACCACGATGACTCATCGATCAGGTCCGGAAGGCGCGTCGTGTCATCAACCGAGACATTGTCATACGTGAAGTCCTCGGGCACAGCGAGGCGGCACAGCTTCTTTGCCATCTCGTGCTTCACAGTGTCTTCCACTTTGTCACTGCAGAGGGCGAAAACGACGGTCTGAAGCCTCAGATACCACAAGTGCCGCCTGATCACTGCCAGTGAAGCCTCTGGAATCTCGCGATCCACAGCCCTGTACTGCAGAAGACGCTGGTACAACACAAGGTCATTCAGCGGGGCATCAGCTGCGACAGGAGCCGCCAGCCAGGCAGGTGCGTAGAGGAGTGCAGTAAATAGTACCACTCTCTGAAGTTTCTGTACCAGCTCGTCGTCGAACTCCAGCTGACCGCTGAACATCAGGAGCTTCGTGTAGATGATCTGAAACGAATACGCACTGTGATGTATAAATACCGATACCACTCCATATAAGTTTGTTTAATGGTAAATTATTTATCTTATTTTTTTCTGGTAGGGACTTCAAATGGCTGTTTGCAGAAGGCAATACAATATTTAACTTCTAATTCAAAGTACCAACCTTGGCCATCCACCTCGCATGATGGTAGGCTCCTGGGCGCATGAAGTGTGTGCCACGACGTGGCTGGGCCCCGAGTACCAGGAGTGTAATCTCCGCCACTTCTCGGTAGTCTTCTCTGACAAGACCAGAAGCGGTGCCGAGGAACTTGACTGCCTCATCTCGGAGCTCCATCAGCCACGTCACCTCCGCCAAATGCTCGATCTCCAGCTCGCGATAAGTCGAGAGGTCGAGCTTGTCCCACCTAAAAAGGGAGTTATGAAAATATTGCATGAAAACGAGTGAAGTTTCCCTTTTCGACTGCTATTAACATCATTAGTAGAAGGACGCTGATATCTCAATTGCTCTGAAGGCAAAAAATCATTGGAGAAAACAAATGCGCCTTAGACTTGAAATTCACCTTCTCCTCAGATACTGGAACAAAGGTTCAGTTGGTGCTGTGGTTCTTCCAAACGCGGTGATGACCACTGCCCCCACGATGAGCTCCATAACGTGATGGCGACAGCCCAGCTGGAAGAGCGGTTTACCAAGCATGTTCTCCAGCCGGACCACCGCACCCTGCACCCTCCCCGTATTGGAGGAAGTTGTGTCGAAGCACAGTCCAATCACGTTGTTCTCGCATCCCCAGTCTTTGAGAGCACGAAAGGTCGCCTGGGCCTGGGACAGACCGGTGCCGTCAGCAACAGTCGGAACGGCCAGCAACTTTCCTTCTGTGCATTGGGGAGCTCCGGAGATGAGAATCGCCTGGCGGTGCTCCAATGATCCAAGAGAGTCCTGAAACGTATGTCATACATGCCAATCCATTATCGTCCACTGGAATATGTCAATCCACTGTCGTCACTGGAACATGTTAATTCACTGTCGTCCACGGTGAGGGCAAAACTGACCTTGATTACTTTACCGTCCCAGTGGACGACAGCATGCCTCGGAGATACGAAGGATTTCTGCACAGCTGTCGACACTTCACAACGATGTGCCACTCTTCCACGGCGAGACGTGTCCTTCGAGATACTGAATTTGTCCAGGTCTGCGGGCGGATCTGCCGAACGTAGGACTGTCGCCACGACACTTGCCCCGTATGTGCGAAATTGAAAGGAAATTGACAAGGATGCGTATGGTTTTTATGTGACAAAATAATCACTAAATTTTCCGTCGTTACGTCTATTATATCTTTGTCAAGGAAAGATCATTACTGATATATACACACCTGATTATTGGACATCCGGAAGCAGTCAGCCACTTCAATAACAGCCGGTGCATTGAGGATGCGGTGAGGAAGGCTGATTGATACAGTTGATTCTCTCGGCTGTCGGTATGGTGGTTCTAGCTGTGATTCGGAGTTGCTCGATGATTTGCTTCCTATAGATTCATCGTCGCTCTCAGCTTCGGTTCCTAATTTCGTTTTTGAGGTGCCTGGCTCATCACGAGATTGTTGTCTTGAGAGTTGCCGTTTTCTCTTGACAACGAACACTTTATCATTCCCACTCATTGTTGCCTGGCGCAGGCCCCGTTGATCCTCATAAAATTTAATATCTTCTTGTTTGTTGTTGTCTGAGAGCAGTCGACTTTTCTGTATCTCTTCAATAGTATCGGGAGCTCCGATGTCCCAGAGCTTGTTCAGATTTTCTGAAAACTTCTCCCTGCCTTTTCTCGCGTCACTGTCTCTCATCTTGCTCTTCTGCAGCGAGCGCCACTCTTCCCACAGTAACTCCAGTTTTCTTTCGCAGTTACGCCTCGTGATCGTCTTTATACGTGCCATGTTCCAAAATGCCAGAACATTGGCCACCGTGTCTTTTACGGCGGCCTTCCTGTCAGTAGTTTCCTGCTTGGCATAGAAGAAGTACTGGAGAACTTGATGGGTGGTTGGCAATTTGGCACCACCGATCGAGGAAGATGGCTGGCCAATTAAGAAGACGTCCGTGGCTGACCTTAGAGAAGGTGGTGCTGTTGTTGCTGCTTTCTCTTTTCCAGAATGTAACTTTCAGAGTCTTCCCACTCCTGGTTGTTAACAGTTTATCCATTGTACTAAAGTCTAGACTTATCAAACAAGAATCAATTGACACAGTTGATCTGTAAAAAGCAAACTGTGATTAGTAAAAATATTGGTCATAGACATAGCGTGTGTGTGTAATTGGGATTTTAGGATGCGCCAGCTACTGATGCTATGATTACGTCCATAACGGGGGACAAATACGGTATTTTAAATTTTAATGTTATTTCTAGGTGAGTGTAACTTCTAAACCACTTGTCCGATCAACTTGGTAAGTATCTGAGAGGATTTCTTTCACTGAGAGGATTCAGAAAATATGGTCATTTGATGATTTATCTTTATTCAGTAAAAAATTGTCAATTTGGCCAAATTTCCACAATTGAAATTTTCAAGGTCGATGCGCGACCCCTAAATATTGATCGGTTTTAGTAAAAATGGTGTCAGTGTACTTCCACTGAACCAAATCATGGGAAAAACTTTGACCAGCTATAATTTAAAAAAAAAAGTGAAAAGTGATCCACCCTACTGTACACTCTACAGGTAGTGTTGGCGGTGTCCCAGTGAGGCGGTGAGCAGTACTAAACTGTGAGGTGCACATTTCGGTGGTAGTAATGTGAATAATTTATTTGTCATTGAAACTAACTGTGGAAATTCTGTCAAGTGAAGCGAGTAGTTTAACATTTATTATGCTAGTTCTTTATGCTTATTTAGGCTATTATGCTTATTTATGCAATCAAATTTAACTTGAATGTGAATTGTTTTAGTTATTTATGAATGTAAACTAACTGTTATAATTCTCATTGACGTGCTCCGCCACTGATAGTAACCCATGTTGTTTATTGTTTCAGTTTGTTGCCGTCATTGATATGGAGGTCATTATTCACTGGCTGATATGTGGGAAAAAGTTTCAAATGTTAATTTTTGTAGACTTACCAAAGAAGGTGTTGACGAGCTTGTAGGTGCTAGTCGGCAGATTGGTGACGGTTGCTTTGCTAACATTGAACTGCTAGCTTCGGTGCATATTTCTTGTCGCAAAGAGTATTGTCGGGCCACAAGTAATAAATCAAAGCTCAAAAGGGAGGCTGAGGAAGATGAAGAGGCTCCATTGCAGAAGAAACCTGTACTACTCCAGGAATCAAAATTTAAACTTGCCACTCATTGTCTCTTTTGTGCCAATAAAGCTCTGTTACTGACAGCAAGTTGATCAAGGATAGGCGTCGGTCAATTTCAAGAATACAGACACTTCATAGTCAGAAATTGACACACGTGGCCAGGAGTAGAAATGATGAACTAAGTCTCACAGTCCCAGGTCGGTTAGAGGGTGTGAATGATCTTGCTGCGGAAGAGGCATTGTATCACGTCGATTGTCAAGTAAATTTCATGAAGGGGAAACAGTTACCTGGTGTTTCTGAGCAGTCTGGTCCTCGTCATGTACAAAAAGATGAAGGAAAGAATACTGCATTTCTGAAGTTATGTGAACATCTAGACAAGCTGAAGAATGCCAGTATTCTATGACTGAACTTGAAAACCTCATGAAGCAATACTTGGATGGTAAATGAAGTTACACTCGTAAGTGGTTGAAGAACGATATGGGTGTGATATTGTCGTAAAATGCCTCAGTGGTCAGTCGACTTTGGTCTGTTTTCGAGATGAAGCTTGTAGTATAATAAAGGAGAAATGATCAAACCAAAAAAATGAACACACGGAAGAGGAGATCATCGAAATGGCGGCAATGCTAGTCAGGGACTCAATCAAGACTACTGTGTATGAAATCGAAGGTTTCTTTCTGGTCATCCTCCTCAAGTTCACCTTCAACGTTTTATCCAGCGCGTCATCACTTCCCAGAACCCGGTCAACATGCCTATGAAACGAAAGTGTGCAGCTATAAGTCAGGCCATCGTATCCGCATGCCTCTAAGGTCGTATATTCCTTTCCTATTGCTTGCTCTGACAACATATATCCATACGAAATATGGGTCCAGGGAGCTCATTGACACCCTTAGCAATCTCGGGTTGGGTGTGAGCTATTTTGAAGTGCTGAAGTTAGTCAATGCGCAGCTTAAAATTAAATCTCCCACCCTTCCTGACTCTCTTGATGGCCTTGTGCAATTTGTCTTCGACAATGCTGACGTCAACATTGTCACTGCAACAGGTAAACGACTCATAAGTTAACACCAGAAATTTGTACTCGCTGACAAAATTATATAATATTCATATTTTGAGTATATGCTATCGATGAGGACAAACATGTTCAAGTCTTCATTTCTTCATTAAATTATGGTCTTATGTTTCAGGACACGGAATTTTCCATGCCGATGGGTGGAATTGAAGTTACCACACCTCTCGTCCAAGCAGAGCTTGTCCAACTTCAGCATCCGATTAATGTTGACACAGCCTCAGTCATCGGCAGCTACAACAAGATTGCGTTGAAGAACTACAAAAGACCAGGTAACATTTTTAAATACCGTAAAGGTGTCTTTTTTTTTAGTATCTGATCACACAGTTTAAATAATACGCAACATACTTTAAGTAAACACATACTCATCCATCCAAAATTTTACAAAAACGTATTGTCAACAGCTACATCCGGATTGAAAAGTGTAGGGTTTGAGCCCCTCGCCAATCCTCAACCTACATGTATAAACAAACTGAAGATGAGCGGCGTCAATCTGGAGAAGCTGTGGATGAGTGGCTTCTCCTTTAATATTCCATCTCATTCAGCTTGGGCTGGCTTCATGCAGACAGCCAATGGAGACTATGCGAAGGTGCGTTGTAATTAGAAATTATGAATGAAAATGCTCTGTCATAATTATAAACTTCTGAATCACAAATGATGCTTAATCAGAAGTCATAATTTTAAACTGAAATCATAATTCTGTCATCAGGCCAGCCTCGCACCCCTTCCTTTTATAAATTGTGATCCGACATAGCCCAACACGATATTCTCAGCACTGTGCTATTCCAAGAAAGAAAGTGACCGTCTGAGACAGACGACTTGCTTCATGACGTTCGACCAACCACTGTACATCAAGGCAATGGAGATAACGTTCTCGTCTCCAGAACGTGAAGATAAGATTGCTTTCGATATCGCGAACAATTAATAAACACACACACACACACACACACACACACACACACACACACACACACACACACACATATATATATATATATATGTGTGCGTGTGTGTGTGTGTGTGTGTTTATTAATTGTTCGAGATATATATGCGCCTCGGTGGTGTAGTGTTTAGCGTCGCTGACTACGAATCCATCGGCCCCGGGTTCGAGACCTGACAGCAGCCGGCGTGCAGCAAAACCCAGCTGTTCATCCTTCCACACAATAAAGAAAGTTGTTGGTAGATAAATGGGTACCCTAGGTGGCCTAGTGGTTAAGACGCTGGGCTGCTGATGGGGCGTGGTTCGGATTCCACGTTAAACTGTAGGTCTAAGGTGGAGTGAAAAGCTTGACCTTCGTCAGAATGAACAAATCGGGCGAAAGGTAACCAAATATTATATATATATATATATATATATTAGTGATGTAGCGGATGTCATTTTTTTCACATCCGCGGATGCGGATGCGGATGAGGATGTTTGATTTCAACATCCGCGGATGCGGATGCGGATGTCTACATTTTCGTTATTTTTTAGGATATATTCGAGATTTGTTGTGTCTAACGTATATAATAAGTTATTATATATAGAGAGCTGTAACTATAATGTAGTATAATTGATTAATTGTACAATAATTGCTGTACTTTTCTCTGAACATATAAAATAATATCAAGCATCTAACTAATATAGAAATCAATTAATATAGAAATCAATTAGTGAATTCGTCTGCAAATAAATTCGTTATATTTTGTTGAGTTTCAGCCACAATTAGAAACCATAATTGTGTTACCAGGATGCGGGACGTGAACCCAACTCAAATGCATCCCACCGACCTCTTTCCCCAACCTCCACCCTTATTGAAAGAGATCTTTAATTAGCTTGATAACTATTTATATTAAGTTTAAAGTTTTATTAGGCATATTTATAAATGAGTAATTAAAATAAAGTAAACTAAGATGTTCATCGTTTAATGTTCAAACTTAATTATAGGAAGGTTATGCTTAAGGAACATTAATTTTTCTGCCTTTTCTGCTGCCAGTCTGTTTCTCTTTTCATCATATATTAATCCAGCACTGCTAAATAATCTCTCGCTTGGTACGTTTGTTGGAGGACAGGCTAAATGTTTCCTTGCAAGTTTACTCAAGTATGGATAGATATTCTGCGTATTTTTCCACCAACTAATAGGATTGTCACATGCAGCCAGGCGTTTTTCTTGGTGATAGCTCTCGATCATTTTTACTACATCTTTTGACATCGCGTAGGTCTCGTCATTGCTGCTTGACTCAAGAAACTGAGAGACAGATTCTGTGATAGATTTGCTTGTTGAAGGTGTTGGTTCTGTCACTGAAACTTTTATTCTTTTGGTGGGTGGCGAAGCGACAGATTCAAGAGATTGAAGCTCTTCAACTGCTTTGCCAAGTGATGATTTAACTCGTTCTAATGTACTAGGTGAAAATAACTTAGCTTTGTAACGTGGATCTAAGTAGGTTGCAATCGAGTAACTTCATACAAGAACAGCCTCTTGTCTTGTCGCTTGCATCACTTTTGCGCACAATGGACTAGTTCTATTAATATAGTAGAATTTGATAATTTCCGCTTATTAATGACATTTTATCTCAACGGTCCACATCCGCACGACATCCGCAGTCCAAAGTGCGGATGCGGGTGCGGATGCGGATGCGAGAAAATGTGCGGATGATCCGCGGATGCGGATGCGGATGTGACCTACATCACTAATATATATATATATATATATGTGTGTGTGTGTGTGTGTGTGTGTGTGTGTGTGTTTTAAAGAGTTCAACCACGTTCATCTTTTCAACAGCAGTCATTGTGAGGCTGGGAGGCTTTCACTTTGTGATATCCTACATGGGCTCAATAGGTCACGTGATGGCAAGTTCTGCACTTGCCACCTGCTGGAAGACAATATACGCTCCTAACTCAGTTCCCCAAATGATGACAGTTTACGCGTGGGCTCTTAAGGCTTATTTGTCCACGACGGCGGTGCTAATGTCGGATTTGTTGAATTAGTAGTATGCCCTCAAAATGGTAGAATACATATGCAATTGCAATGTTGAGCAATGTTGCAAAGGAGGGATGTTGCAAGATGTTATGCGACAAAGGGGGAGGGGTTATGCAACAAGGAGGGATATCCCTAAGCTGCAATGAAGGGGGAGGGAGCTTTGGGGGAGAAGGGAGGATGACCTCCCCCAAAGGGGTAACCTTAACCTAAGAGAGGGAGAGAGGAGAAGGAGGACGGTCTTTGGGTGAGAAGTTGGGATGTCCTCACCCCCCAAAGGAAAACCGAACCTAAGCCATAACCTAAGGAGAGGGGTGTTCGCCTGGCTCAAGCCATATGCATAATGAGAGTCCATCCGAGCGTTCGCTGTCTTATAAGGTCCTAATCAACCAGTTGGCTTAATCCGCTAGTTGGCTTAGAAGGCTTAAACTGACTTATAAGGCGTAAATGGCTTGTTCAGGTGTACATTATTAGGGTTGAGTTGCCAGATTGCGCTATTTATTTAATTAAAGCATATATTCTTGACAGTTGGCTTAGAAATCCGCCAGTTAGCATAATACGCCAGTTGGCTTAACCCACCAGTTGACTTAGAAGACCTAGAAGGCAGGTGTATGTGTATATATTAATTAACTCTTCAGCTGCCAGATTGTGCTATTCAGATATTCTTGACAGTTGGCTTAGAAATCCGTCAGTCGGTTTAGAAGGCGTAACCAGCCATTTGGTATAGATATAATTAAATAATATCGTTTACATATACAACCAAAAGAATTAAATAAAATACCTTTACATCATTCTGTTTATTTAGACGAATTATTGGATTCAATTTCATGAAATATATAGAAAATAAATACACAATCCTATACAAACGAGGAATATATGCAATAAAAATTAATAATAATATAAGAAATACACATTTTTAAAGGATGGCACACATATATATATATATATATATATATATATATATATATATACACGGTGAACCAAAAGTAGGTGGACAGTAGGTTGAATACGGTTTGTGTTATATTATATTATAACTATGGTGTTCATTATAACTATGGTGTTTGTGTTTTATTATATTAAATATTATAACTAAATTTATTTAAATTTTATTTTGTATTATAGTATACAAAAAAATTAAATATGTATTCTCAAAATAAACGTTATCATTTACTGTCCACCTACATTTGGTTCACCCTATATATATAACGAGAACGACAGATGCAGTTTTTGCATTGAAACAGTTGGCAGAGAGGTACAGAGAGGGGCAGAAGGCGTTGCACATGGTTTTTATTGACTTGGAGAAGGCATATGATAGGATACCACGGCAGGAAGTTTGGAGATGCTTAAGGGAAAAGATGGTACCGGAGAAGTATGTTAAACTGATCAAGGGGATGTACAGGGGAGTAACAACTAAGGTGAGGAGTAGCGTGGGTGTGTCAGAGAGCTTTGGGGTGGAAGTTGGTCTGCACCAAGGATCAGCTTTGAGCCCCTTCCTTTTCAATGTGGTATTCGATGTCTTGACGGACAGGATTAGAGGAGGGGCGCCGTGGTGCATGATGTATGCAGACGATGTTGTGTTGAGTGGGGAGACGAAAGAGGAGGTGGAGCAGCAGTTGGAAAATTGGAGAGAGGCGTTGGAAAGTAGGGGGATGAGAATTAGCCGAAAGAAGACCGAATATATGAGATGTGATGTGCAGCAGGACCGAGGAGGGGAAGTGACATTGAGTGGAGAGCGTGTTAAGACGGTGGAGTATTTTAAATACTTGGGGTCAACAGTGGATGCAGAGGGGGGAGCAGAGAGAGAGATAAACTGTAGAATACAGTCGGGGTGGAAGAACTGGAGAGACGTATCAGGGGTGCTCTGTGATAAGAGGGTCCCAGTGAAACTGAAGGGAAAGGTATTCAAAACAGTGGTGAGGCCGGCAATGTTGTATGGAATGGAGACTGTGCCAATGAAGAAGAGCAATGAAAGAAAAATCGATGTGGCTGAAATGAAGATGTTGAGATGGATGTGTGGAGTGACGAGGAGGGATAGGGTCAGAAATGAGCATATAAGAGGGACAGTGAAGGTGGCGAAGCATCTAAGAAGGTGCAGGAGGCCAGGCTGAGGTGGTATGGACACGTCAGGAGAAGAGAGGAGGAGTATGTGGGGCGCAGAGTGCTGGAGATGGAGTTGCCGGGACGGAGAAGAAGAGGAAGACCGAAGACGAGATGGAGGGACTGTGTGGTGGCGGACATCAGGGAGAAGGACTTGGAGGAAGACGTGGTATACGACAGAGGAGAATGGAGAAGACGAACCAAAAACAGCGACCCCATGTAAAGATGGGATAATAAGCTGCGGAAGAAGAAGAATATATATATATATATATATATATATATATATATATATATAAAAAAATAAAATAAAAAATTAATAATATAAGAAATACAAAACGATGAGGTATAATCATCAATATATTGGTACAGAAAAAATCTATATATATATACACACACACACAATTATATTAAATAATTAAATATATTGAAAATAAATATACATCAAAATACATACACTTTATCTTCTACTGCGCTTAACTAAAACACTAAACTCGCACGTAATCGAGTCTACAGTCACATCATTATTGCTATGCACTACGCAGTAAATACGATTTGACATTATTTCACCGCTCAAGTTATACGGATACCTATACTCGATGTAAATGGCCTTCAATACTATTTTTGTGCCCACTTTACATTCAGTTGGCAAGTTATCTTACACGGCTAGAATACATTCAAAAGCACGCACAAAGAGGTCATCGTTAGCTACAACATCATTATTAAATTCAAGTTTATAAACAATCCTTTCCAATCGAGGGTTTTTTCTTACCGATCCGAGCTTTTCAATCGTGAACTCTTCTTCACAACGCATAGCGGCAAATGAAATAATCTTCTAAGTCGTAACGACAGCTGCTCATTATATAGAGGTACAATTCTTCAGGGTGAACAGTGTAGGCGAGCTTTGCCCTGTACCGCTCAAGTCCTTTGTACCAAAGTTCATTCCTACATTCGATAAACCCGTCGAGCAGAGCGGTGTATGCGTATTCAAGAACCGTATCAAAATAAATCATATCCGTAACACGCACGTCTAATTTAGGCTTCAGCTTGCGGAATCCGACGATTTCAAACATTCTGTCGAGGACGAATCGGTTTCGCCTGGGGACATGAACGTTATTATCAGATGCATTCTTCCACATCAGTCGTATATTAATGCATGGCTGATCGTCATTTGTACACAACGTACAAACAGTGGCATATGAGGGGACATCATTAATCTGTTCTCTTCTTGTACTTACACCTGCAACACTTAAATAAATAACATTACGTTTACCAGAGTTTGCTTGTCTACAAGTCGTTAGGGGTACATAGTTAATGGTACCGGTTTCACGCCTGAACACGCGCAATGACTTCGTCACGGACACATCGTACATGGCATTGAGAATGCTTATCAAAGGAAGTTGCATCGTATGCGAGGACTGCACGTCCAGTCGGTTCAAGCTCTGAGATGACTATGAGCCACGGGTGGGGGGATCGGCTCGACGGGGGGAGTGAGTCACACCATAAGTTGTTGAAATGTGTACGGACTTGTTCTAGCATGAATCACGCGTGTACTTGTACCCATTATACCAGGCAACTTTTCGACACGGGGTAATTTCAGTTTTAATGTTTTATCGGAATACGCACTAGGCGTTCATTTTCTTCACACATTAACAATCCGATGCACTATTTGACAGAAACATGTGACCGTATTTATCCTTTTTGTTTAGCAGTCGATACTCGTCTCTAAACTCTATTAAAAACTCTCACAGGCCTTTAGCCACACCCTCACTGCGAACCGCGTCATGATATATATGAATGTAGTGATAAAAGTACTTTAGCTTGTCCATGATGACAAGGTTTACATTCTCAGCCGCAGGGTACGCGTATGATGCAGCATGACATAATACCGCCTGTCACACCACTCATTAACACGACTCATTACCCATACTCGTTGCTTCTCTTCTGAACGCGTTGTTTCTTTCACCTCACGGTATATGTACGCTTTTATACAGTTTAGCCCTGCAACGCGGTCCATTACATCGTTTGTGCCGCGAAATCCGGCAATGCTCTCGCCAGAATATCCATAGAGTATTTGAACATCTTGTTTCTCACCCTTCGCGCGATTGAATGTAGCCTTAAAATTCTCAAAGGAGGGGGGACTAGGGAGTCTTTCAGTATTCACCACATCTTCCGACTTTACCGAATACCACTTCATAAGCGTCGAACACGCAATATCAAAAGTAGCCATCACTATTTTTCCTCTAGGTGAGAAAATACACGTCTGAGCTCCAGGGCTTGCAGAGGTCAACTGAGTACGCAGGGGTAGAGATATAGCAAGATAATAGCAGGAGTCACGTGACCATTTGGTTGAGCTTATAGTGGGCTGAGCTTAAGATTTTTCTTATACATACGCACGCCACACACACACACACACACACACACACACACACACACACACACACAAAGGAGAAAATGAAACCCTAATTGAAACATTTACAAATATACGTAATAAATAAACATATCGTTAACGGTAGACATATATATTATATATATATATATATATATATATATATATATATAAAGCAATCAAGGATTATGATATCCAAAGGGTACGGTATCATAGGTACCAGACACCTGGTAACGTTTCCTATAGGTGTTACGGCATACCTTCGTACCCTTAAGTTCCTTCATGCCCCCCAGTTTCCGCGCCAGAAAATTGTGGGTTCCCACAGTCAGTTGGGGTGGCTGGTCGCCCTCATCTTCCAAGCACACTAGATCCTTCAACGAGTCAAAGTTAACGACTCGTCGGTGCCCCTGGTTAAGCGTGATACCCTTAGCCTTCACGATATATTTCATATCCTCCCCCACCCTCACCCATACCCCATAAGTTTTTGGACCTGTTGATACAAAGGAGTGAGCGTATGCACCATCACCATACTCATCCTTCATCTCGTCAGTTAACTATCCGAGGAATTCCCCAATAGGCGGCATGTATTCACCCTCCCTCTCTGTGAATATTACGCTATCTGTGTCAGCGTACAGCACCCTCCGCCCAAGAGAGTGCAGTAGTCCCCAAAGCTTGATGTGTGCGTATGCCGTTGTGAAGCTGGCTACAGGTACGTTTGTAACCCGTGAAGTATCTGTGGCCAATTCGGTATTATTTTACTTTATTATGTAAGTATTACCTACATTCCCGATCTCCATCACCTCTTTATCAGGAGCGTTAGCATAATCCCAGACTTCACTATAACTTTGTGCCAAATAAACGTTCCCTTTGCCAGTATTCTGTGTAAATTTTCCCCAAAGACTGTTTAGACACAACTTTGAGCTAAAGCACTTGCCTGGGTTCTTTACAATTTGGGAACGGTCAAGCTGTATACCTTCACGGTCACGGTAACGTTGAATATAAGCCGATTTTTCATCTTCGGTATCAATTCCTCGCGGATACCCTGATGCTTCTACCTTATCCTTCAAAAAAGTGTTTATATTTGGGGTGAAAAGATTGGGTAGCTTTTTAAACCTCCACACCTCATGTATCTTCAATATTTGGTAGCCATAGCGAACAGCTAAGTCCAGCTCAGGGCTTGTACGGGGCTGCAATAAACCTTAGCCCCCCCCCCCCCGCCCATGGCCTAAACCATTAGAGGTACAGTAAAACTAAACATACCTTACAAAAGAGAATTTAATCCTGCATTTAATGAGAAACAATTAAAACTTGGTTTTCCCGCCATTGGCTTCCAAGACAGCCTGAATTCGCTTTGGGTAGCTTGCCAAAAGTGATGTAAATAGATCTTGATCGTTACGCAAATTTGCTAAAACAGTTTCAATGTGTTGCGTCATTGTATCCTTCGAGAATCGATTTGCTGCAGGTTCTTGAAAGAAGAGACATTCAACCTTGTCCTTTATAACTGATCCAATGTGTTCACAGACGTTCAGGTCAGGAGAATTTCCTGGCCATTCTTCATTTCCAAAGAAATCGATCTCATGGTTCCGCAACAACTGTTGAATGGCTAATGCCTTAAAGCAGGGGGCCTTATCGTACAGAAGTGTGACCTGATCGACATCCATAACATTGTTTGGGTTTTTTAGAAAAGGAATGACATGCTGGGATAGAATAATATCACGAAAATACTGTTCATCCCAACTTTGACCATTTGGCTTCAGCACCCACAAGAGCTTCTTTGCAGTGAACAAAACAAACACACGAACACAGTCTGGACTTTTTAATAATTCGCGATAATGTTCATTGTCATCGATTTCATCTGGTGTTGTGGCCCACACTCGATCATTTTGGTAGTTAGGCTGACGTGTTACGTAAACAAAAAATTCATCGGAGACAGCTAAATGCATGAAATCATCCACATCCCAATCTTCAAGATAATGAGAAAACCACATTCTGTCATCGATGTTAAGTTGAGTTTTTCTTGGCTTTGGAAGTTCATGCCAAGGCTTTAAACCTCGCCTATGACGGTACAGTCGAATGATCTCACCACTAACGATCTTTCCTCTCAACACTTCGATCTCTCTAGAAAGTTTAGCACAGCTGTTTTTCCGCTTACGCGTACCGCTTTCAATGATGTCCTTTGTTTCCTGAGAGAGTGGCAAATTTGGGCGCCCAGATTTGGTTGTATCCATTTTACATTCATCCAAAGTTTTAGTCCAATTTCTTTTGACGAAGTCCTAACTTCTTCGCAACTTTTTGGCAACCCATGAACGTGTTATAAAGGTGGCTCCAGCATCACGAGCTTCCCGAAATGTTATTGCTCGTATGCGATCTATCACACGTTGCCTCTCCGAATCACCAATTAATTGAGAAGCCATTATATTATCACTTTATCAGCTAGAGTAATTTTAATACCTGCAATAAATAAAGAATTTTATATATTTTTATAATCACTAAAAACTATTTCGATATACGTAAACATGTAAGCTGCAAATGGGGGGGGCTAAGGTTTTTTGGAACCCCTTATATACACCTCTGGTCTTACGCTGGTTGGATGTATGATTACAATCCCCATTGCTCTCCTCTGCGCACTTCACGCACAAGGGGAAACATGATCTTGTGATCTATAGCGACGGGTAAGATCGGCATCCATAAATTGCGTGGGGGGAGCACATCTACGAAAGAAAGGGATAGAAAGAACAGAAGTCGTAGTAATGGAGTTTTCCGCCCTCCGTAGGTGGAAAGTATAGCTTAAATGGGCTTTTATCCTCCGAACAAGCTATCACCGCATTTGAGAGGATCCAACACCATTGAACGCTTGATTGTGTTTATTTCTTCACGGTACTGTCCATCTGTTTCCATCCGTGCATCATACTCGTGCTCCCACAAGATCTTTTGAGTGAACTGGGAGCCTATAAGTTGATCGCGGGTGCGGGTCCATGCAAGACTCTCGGCAGGAGATCTATCGTGGATATCTCCTACGAGATCAACCCAAAAAGCACGACCATTAACCTTAATGGATATTTCCCCCGTGTTGCGGGTATGCTTTATATATACACACCTGTCTGCTGCTGTATGTGTATGAGCCAGTATATAGCCTTGTGCCTATAACTACGGGGATTGTTTCTGTGAATAACGGCTAAGGTGTCTTTAGGCATGAAGTTATTCTTGAACACTGTAAAACAAAATGAGACGATCGTGGTTGCGCCTTGCAACGGATCGCATTTGAACTGGTCTATGTACATCCTTCTAAAGGCTATGTACAATTGTACATCCTTCTAAAGGCCTGGAAACATACTCTAAGCATGCACACATCATTCACGCAATAACATTCACATTCATCAGCTATAGTGTATGGACTAGTTTCATTAAAACTGTTGTAGGAGCGGTCAAAATCTTCCCGCTCACTATCACTCATGTTGGTGTAGTTAAAGTAATGTTTGGGGGGAGGCAGTCCAGTCCTATGTAATTTAAAGTGTCGCTAGTGAGGAAAGTGTAAGGGAAATGCCATTTTGAACCTTCGGCGGCTACACCCATCACCTTGGGTAGCCTGGCTAGTTTACAAGGTGTGAATAACAATGTATCTTTAAACTGAACATTACCTCTTATCCGCATTTGTTCCCCTTTTCAAGGGGTAGCCTGTAAATATCTCCGATGACTCGTGTTCAAGCAATTCCTTATAAAGGAACTGTGTGTCAAATTTTGCCCCGTTATGGGGAAGAATATACAGACACATGTTTTTGAACTTATCCGCTAACTTGACAATATAGGACAGAAAGATTTTCACACGACTGTCGTGTGTGACCGTTTTAAAAACATTTGTCCGTTTACCACATTTGTGACACATCACACTCAACCTCCATGCACTCATCGCAACTAGTCTGGCTTACGAGTAGATGTGGGATAACCGCTTTGGTTTCAGGGTTTGCGTAAGTTTCTATATCGTAGTACACAGTTATACAGGGCTTATTTTTAGTCTTAGCGTCTTTCATATAACATACATGTTTTACTCCATCCGCCTTATATTTTTCATGACATGTCGAACAGTGAATTTCATCGCATTTATGCTCAAATTTTCCCAATTATCCATCATATGAAACATGCCACATTTATAGATTCTCATTTTCCTGCAAGTGTCAATTGACTTATGGAACCCAAAGCATTTATTATTGAAAAATGTTTGTCTGCACACATTCCATTCCCTCTTCTCAGCTTTAACTACACGACTTTCACATTTGGGGCTTTTACACTACTCACATACCATGTAGCATTCCTTACAATGTTTCACTATATCATCCGCAAACTCGAGACATCCCTTACACAAATCATGATGCCTTCCATATTTTCGACTTTTATCATAACTCGCGTAAAGTTCCCTTATATTGCGGATGGGGAGATACGTTGTTCCTGACATTCCTAAAATAAGTAGAGGTCTTGTACGATCTCGCACACAGCTTTTAAAAACATACACAGTCCTACGATGATCATTCATTCCAAATACAACTATACGAAAATTCATTTCCTGCCCTACCCTTCGCAGCTCTTCAGGACTCGTATTACACTCAAACTCAAACTTACAATCTGAAGCCAGTTTACGGGCGCGCTGCACAACCGTAGGCAGCCAAATTTTTCGGGCCAGTTATTTAGCACAGCAAACATATGGGCCAAGACTATTGCTTTAAAGCCGCAACCACGATCGACATTTATATGCCGTCTGTAAATAGCCTGAGAATTGAAGTTAAAAGTATAAGGTGCGGCACTATGACCCGAACCCTGAATGCTCTGTCAATATCTACCGTGAAGTTGCCCATATTGAAGGCTGTACTACTTTGAGAGGCCTGCATTATACGGCCCAAAATGTAATCTATATCCACAGCTGCCAAGCGTCTGAATGGTATTACTACCCAAAAATCAGCTACATCCCCGTCATTTGACCCGAACCCGAAGGACAGCCTCGTCCTGACTTCGCGTTCGTCGCGGTTCTGAAGGGCAAACTCCACAATACGCTCAACTACGTTCCGCAGTCCAACACCGTTGCTATACAGGGGTCAACCCTGACTACATACCGATTTTTAGTCAGGGCTGGGGTGGGGTTAGCGGTGCGCACCAGTTCGAATGTTATACCTTCCTCCACGCACGAGAACTGCTGGGGTGGAGGATGTACCCGGAGTTGAACAGGAATAAGGGGGTATATTTGAGGAGGGAGCTAGTGTGGGGGTTGTGTCGTAAGACGTTGAGGGCTGGGGCTCTGTTACTGGGGATCTCGCAACCGGTGCACTCCTAGCACGTTTTATACCTGACGTCGAAGGTTCATCATCGTGCCTCCGCTTTGAACTGCCACGTAGTGGAGGTGTCGCTGGTGAGGGTTCGTTAGCGGGTTTGGAGTCTGTACCTACACTGTCATCGGGGTCGTGTGTAATATCGATGATGGAGTGCTGTACAGCGTCGTCATTCACGGTTCTGTGGAATAAGAAAAACAAGAATATAAGGAGCAACACTTAAATTTTGTTATATTTTGTAAATGTTCCACTTTGAGGTGTAACGTGTTAGAGATGGAATCTGTAGAAAAATTCAGGTTCACAAGCCCGTCCACATGTACTACATCTAGCCCTACAGAATGTGGTGAAACTGTGTTTATGCTTAAAATCATTAAAGATAAGGGGGAGATGTTCTCAAAATTTGTGCATAAGGTAAGATGGTGCTATTCGACGTACCAGTGTTCAACGAGTACGAAGATAGGTTGTTCCACAAAGGCGTATATGACGTTAATTCGTTAAAGGGAAATGAGCATTCAGTCATTGTAATTGACGATCACATGTTGGAAATGGACAAAACGTTTGCCGAGACATTTACAGTGTTCTCCCACCATCTTAACATTAGCGTATTCTTCATCAATTACAACCTATGTTTCAAAAATAGATACATGCGCGATGTGTCGTTAAGTACACAATATCTAGTCTTATTCGCGCAACGTAGAGATGTGTCACGAATTGGGATATTAGCCAATCAAATGTTCCCGAATCAGCGTAAAGAGTTTTTGGAAGTTTATAAAAAAGCTACAAGTCAGCGTTAGGGATATTTGCTTTGTGACCTTCACCCGCGAAACACGTTTAGGGTGCTTTTAAGAACGAATATATTCCCAAACGATCCTGAAACGGTGTATATTCCAGAATGACAAATAGGCTAAAGAAATACTGTGAATTAATAAGAATCTATCAACGATTGCCCCGGGCATTGCAACATATATTTGTTAAAAATATCGACTCGGACTTTTTAAAATGCATCTGTGAAATCTGTCTTATTGTTATAAATGTAATGTAGCAATGAAACCCCGTCAGAAGGCTCGCCTACGTCGTTACAAGAACATAATACGTACAATCGCTCGTAAAATTCAAACTGTGGGAAAAAAAAGCGAATTATCATTCCTCCCCATCTTATTTTCAGTTTTGGGACCCTTACTGACTTGATTAATATAATGAAGAAAGTGGTAGTGATTCCGCACGAGGTGTATGCTTCACTGAAAAGTTCAAAGAGTCCAGACACGGTTCTAGAGCCCCGTAAAAGCAGGCTTAAAAGAATGGAAAGCGAATTAATAGACTTATTGAACAGTGAAAAGTCACCTTAAGAGAAAAAGATCTTGTACCAAGAGGCTCTGCAGAAATTTCCTCTTAAGTACGAAGATTATAAGAATCCGACAGAGCTCCCCGTGGTTATTAGGCACAGCGCGAGCAACGACGAGCATGGCGACATAGGACCTAGGGCCGAAGTTAGAGATGACCAACCAAAGAATAACGGAACGCAACACATCGAGCATGTATTAAAAATCAGTCTCCCACATACTTTGAGGAATAAAGGGTTAATTCTTTATAATCTATTGAGTGAGGACCCCATCATACAGTGGACAAATACAGGCGAGGTCATTGTTCAGGGATCGAATATCGTTGACATTATCCATGATCTGGTGAGAAAGTGGAACAGGCCCTCACCAGCAGGATGGAAGCATATTAAAACAAGGCTATAACAAATAAATGTCCCCAAAACATTGATAGGGAACTTGAATAGGTTAAAAGACTTGGAGCAAGTCTCGTATATACCACAACTGAGTACGCCATCACTCCCAACAGTAGCATCTCTGAAGAGGATAAAGAAGAGACCAAACATCAACGGCCAACCCTCTCCACGTGTCTCTAAAATACGCAAATGACTAACATATTAAGAAAACGCTATTATGACATTTCTAACCCAGCCTCCTTTGGCGATGTTAATAGACAGTACAGAGGTGTTTACAATGCTGGCGTAGGGAAAAAGGATGTTGAGAGGTTTTTGCGGGAGCAGGATGATTATACACTTCATAAGCCGGTGAGAAAAAGGTTTAAAACAGCTAAGACAACAGCGACGTCGATTGACTCTATTTGGCAAGCGGATTTAACAGATATGCAAACATATTCAGTGTATAATGATGGCTACTACTACATCCTATTCATAATAGATGTATTCTCTAGATATCTGTGGCTAATTCTTCTGAAAAATAAATCGCCTGAAACAGTTGCTAAAGCTACGAAAACGCTGATGTTGAAAGAAGACAGGGTTCCAGGCTATTTTTGTACGGATATGGGGAATGAATTTATAGGCCGCCATTTTCAGAACATGCCGACAGAGTTTAATATCAGTTACTACACTAGCAATTCTATACGTAAGGCCTCTTTAGCTGAAAGAGTTCAACGTACCATAAAGGAACGCATGCATCGCTATTTTACACATAAAAACACATACAGATATATAAACATTCTGGGATCATTGGCCTCGTCATACAACCGTTCACACCATCGCGCGATTGGCACAACACCTAACGAAGTTTTAGAAAGGGCTACGCGCCCAGAGCCTGATGTGAGAAGAGATGGAACACCGCCGCCACACTCTACACGTTTCAGAATCAATGATTATGTAGGGCTATCGCGTTCTGGAAATAAATTCGCGAAGGGATTTGAGCAAGGCTGGACACTGGACAGGTGAGATTTTTAAAGTTAGTGCTATGAGACCTAAAGGAAAGATAATGATGTATTACGTTGATGTTTTGAATGGGGAAGAAATCGCACGAGGCTTTTATCGCGAGGAGTTGCAGAAAGCGACATTTAATTTAGGAAAAAATGGGTTTAAAATTGAAAAAAACTTTAGGCAGCAAAGATTCAGGAAAGAGAAAAATGTACCTGGTGAAATGGCTAGGGTACCCACGAACCTTCAACACCTATATCAAATCTGCTGCAATAATGAAGTTTAAATAGTATGCAACATGGCGCCTAACCACTTCTATGTCACACTCCCGTCCTCTTCTCTGTCTGTACATCCTAACAACACCCTGGCCAACTTTGTAACAGAACTCCATGGGCCCATTGAATTGGAATGTGATTTATACGAAGTTGATGTTTGTGAATTCCAGTTAGCCACCAAATTTTTAACTCTTGAAAATGAACAGGACATATTTCTGATTCTTAGAAGATTCGACGAGTGTGAAAAATTAGGCATAACCTTAGATGATAGTATGCGATCAGTCCTGTTCGGTGGAGTACAGGACTATAGTACAAAAGTAACACAAGGACTCGGTCATTATGACACAGCCTCGGACATTGTGAGGGGCTTAAACAAGTCTTGAAACGTAGCACCTAACCGCCGATTTACTTTTTGAAGTCGTAAACATAGACACGCCTGCACACACGTTGAAATTAAAATCAACGCTTAGTAGAAATATTAAAGACAAAGAGCCGTTCACAATTGTGGCCGAGGGTCGATATGGTGCAGCCCTCCAAAGAGAAACCTTTCACGAGGCACAACATGACTTGTCCAGTTTAATGTATCAGTTGAAATCAGAGAAAATGGGTGAAGGCTATCCATCCCCAGACATGTGCTATATTTACAGCAATATCGTGGAGCATCAATTTGTTGGGGATACCCAGGCACGCCTGCTGTGCATTGCACACATTCCCAACCATAGAGGGAAGAGTTTGAGCATTACATATGACAAGCCCCATTATGTGAATGTTGCGACTAATCTATTAACCAATATCTCAATATATGATTGAGGGAAAAAATTTCCCATTCGGTGATGGGAGCTTAACAGTGAAGCTACACTTTCGTCGCATTCGGTTATAACGACCCGAAGGCCTTTCGCATCTATCGAGGGGTGAGATATCAGCGTGGGAGTGGGCTTGGATCGTTTTTTTCAACCATCCTACGCACGGCTGTCCCATTGTTGAAGAGGGGGGCCAGGTACCTCGGGAGGAAGGCGTTACAATCAGGTTTTAACGCGGTAGAAGACATAATGGGTGGAACTAAACCTAAAGAAGCTCTAAAAAAACATTTAAAACGTGCACGGGACGAAATCATCAAAGATGCAACGAGAAAAATGCGTGGTGGCGGAAAAAAGAAGAAGTGGGCTATCTGGAAGAAGGGGTTACCAACACGTCATGGTACGCTTCATCCTTCCGTGTAGCTCACAATGTTGAAAATCGGAGCTGTCCCTCTTTGATATGCCCCTAACACAAGTTTCTATTGAGCACAGTGACTTTATTACAATTAACCCATTAAATACAATTAGTTCCCCGAGTGCCCCTATAGAATTCGTGATACCCAGCTCAGGCCCATACTTTTTGATCCAAGCTGCATGCACATGTACGCTAAGCTGCGCATAGCCCATTCAGATGGATCGGACTGCGATAATAGTTACTCTGCATACCCTGAAACCAACTTTCTACACTCCATATTCAGTCAGTGTGAGATGTATTTGAATCAGATCAACATCTCGGCAGGAACGGGTTATTATTACCTACGAGCCTACCTGGAAAATGTCCTCAACTTTTCAAAAGAAGCGAAGGATACCTTTTTATCTGCCGAGGGCTATTATCAGACTAAAGATGAAAGTAGTGTAAGGGATAAATTTAAAAATTCTTAAAAGAAGATATACGAGTGTTTTGGACGTCTGCATACAGACTTCACGTTCCAGGAGAAACTGCTTATGAATGGGGTGGATATGAAGTTAAAGCTCACCTGCATGAATCCTGAGATCTGTTTAAATCTGGGAGCTGATGAAGAAGAGGGCGCAAAACCCGTTGTGATTCACATTATGGAAACATATCTGCGCGTACGGCGAGTGAAATTAAGTTCGCCGAAATATGTAGAAATTGAAAAAAATTTAATACACGCAACAGTAAAATACCTAATTAACAGAGTACAAATCAAACTATACACGGTGCCCACAGGGTTGGCCTCGAAGCAGCTAGGAAACGTGGCTCTGGGAGTTCTACCTAAAAGGTTATTAATTGGAATACAGCACTGGAAATACTTTTATCCTAACTGTGCATACTACGCAATGCCTACCATCACAGGGTTTCGAGCCTAGGACCATTGGAATTCTTTAAAGTGTTAGTAATTCTAAAACCCTACCTGTAGAACTTTCTATAAATTTATTAAACGTAAATATTTGATTAACAAAATTCACTCTCTAAATACTTAATAGAATACATTAATTACAGAAAGCCTAGCACAGTATCCTGTAGTAAACATGCACTTGTATGTCAGGACACCGCGATGTATATATGGGAGGGAGAGTTACAATAAGATAAAATGTCGATTAGGGCGTCGGATAATAATATACAGCAAGCAGGTGGCCTAACCGGGTTGTTAATATATACTTCCATAAACATATATATATATATATATATAATATATATATATAGAGAGAGAGAGAGAGAGAGAGAGAGAGAGAGAGAGAAAGAAAAAGAGAGAGAGAGGGGAAGAGAGAGTTACAATAAGATAAAATGCTGATTAGGGCGACATGATCAAATAATAAACACAAAGCAACTAGCCTAACTGGGCTCAAAAAGGAGATTAGCTGGTTGTACTACGCATCGTCTGCCAGTGTCGAAAGGGATTTATAAATTTTTTAACACTTGCACTGAATGACACACACACACCCACACACACATATATATATATATATATATTAGGGTGGTCCTCAAAAACGAATTTTTTATTTTTACTGCTCCCACCCGATAAAGGAGTTCCACTTCATAAAAAATTATTTTGGCAAAGTTTTTACCAGATCCGATAATATTTAGGGGTGGCTGTCAAACTTTAAATTTTGAACGAAATCCTTAAAATGGGCAAAATCTGCAGCATCTAAATTTGCTGGCCACTTGTGGTACCTATCTGAGGAAATGGTGGGATTGGCACTGTTTGATGCTTCTGTATCAGTAGACACAAAAAGATTAATTGTAAAGGGAATTAATGAGACAGAAGGCAGCCTAAAATGTCCTAAACGTGTGAGCCTTCGTCAAGATCATCTCCCAACATTGGATTCCTTGAGCACGAGAAACTCTTTCAAGCTTATACGGGCCCTCAATATCAATACTGCATTTATCAAAAAGACCCGTCAACATGGGACTCAGATGATGAGTTTCAAGAGGCTCTTCGGAAAGTTGAAAACATCAAGGTCGTGAACGACAATGCCGAACGCGGGATTGCACTTATCCAGGATTATAGTGGAAAACATACTAAGAATGAAGAACAACTTCAATACCTATTGAAAGTCGTGGAGCAACACAGGAAGAAATATCCTGAACCTACTAAGAAGATCTTAAACAGTGAGCTACAGTGAGTGGTCTTGCCAGCCATGACGATTCAAAATAGTACGTCATCAGTGTTATGTATAACGCTTATAATTTAAAATATATTATGCAAAATAAAAATCTTTTAACTACACATTATATCAGTGGTTCCCAAGTGGTGATCCATGGATCCCTGGGGACCAACTGAGATTGTTCAGGGGGTCAATAGAAAACCCCCGCCTTGCAGTTTTGTGGTAACTTCAAGCTTCGACAGCCACCTCTAATTATTATCCGATCGAGCTCAAATTGAAGCAGAATTTCTTATTAAGTGGAACAACTTTATTGGGTGGGAGCATGTAAATTACCAAAAAAAAATATCGCCTCTATAAGGGAGGACCACCCTAATATATATATATAGCCCGAATCACAAATTAAATTATTATGTAATTACTCACATCTCGAAGGTAGAGGCTTCTGTTGGTTCAAACGGGGGATCATTGCAGATATCATTATCGTTTTGTGTGGAGAGAAGATGAATCCGGTCAGTCGCGGCGAAAAGGTGGAGCGTAGCCCCTGCTTAGAAATCCCCCTCTTCAAACAATTGCGGGGAGCTGTAAAGCTCTTGTGAATGACTCATGACGATATATTTCTGTAGTTACTAGTTGATAAAAACAACTGTTGTGGATTCCCGCTGAAAATGCCCCTTTTTATATACGCGGTCCTAATTGTAGCCACCCCCCAATATTCGAATCGCGAGTTTCCTATTGGCCGTCGGTGAAATTTGGGTGGTCCATAACGTGTAAGCGAGACTTTCCACCAACCAGAGATCCTGGGCTCGTCCTCAAGCACCGCCCATGGGTTGTAATTGGACGAGCCGCGAATTCTAGGGGAGGTGGCGTGTCTTTGCCAAATATTACTTATTCATTCCATAGATTTCTTTCAGAAATGAAACAGATTCAACAGATTCGTAGAGAGAGAGAGAGAGAGAGAGAGAGAGAGAGAGAAACTTATTTAGTTGGATGGATTTCAACATAAAAATTGAATATTATTTACCAATTATATATATATATATATATATATATATATATATATATATATATATATATATATGAAATTGGTTAGCGACTTTTACAATCACCTAAAACTGGAATATAATTTTTAAAAACTAATTAGCAGAAATGGAAGAGCGAACGTCGGATTAGCCATCAAAGGTTTTAAAATGTTTATTGCGTCGAGAGATTGGGCGTATGATAAATATCGATTCAAATGGACAACTCGTGTTTTATTACCTTACCTGTATCTCCGTCGGAATAATCAGAAAAGGAATTCTGAAGGTTCTTAGCACCAGAATGTGATGCATATGCGAAATAATACAACACTGGTTGGCGTAATATATATCAGGTCATCCCATAAGTAATGTCGTTTTTTACGATAGATTAAGTTTAAACTAGTCCTGCTCGGTTTAACATAAATTTTCTGAAGGTTATATCTAAGAGGAGATCTATCGTGTTTCGCTACATACTTTACAGACCTTGACCAGTGAAGACGTGTGTTTTGCTTTATGTGAACCCCTCATAAACATGGCGGTATCAGAAGAGCATATCAGGCATATAATGCTTTACGAGTTCAAAAAAGGGAAAAGTGTTACTGAAGCAACGCGAAACATTCAGGAAGTTTTTGGCAACGATATTCTGCATGTGAGGAAATGTCAAAGATGGTTTCAAAAGTTTAGGAATGGTGACTGCTGTTTGACAGATGCAGCACGCTCTGGACGCCCTGCTGAGTTTGATGATGACCTGCTGTTAGCCGCACTTGAAGAAACCTGTTCAACAACTGTCGGAGAATTGGCCCAGAAACTCAATTCATCCCCGTCCACCATCCATCGACGTTTGCAACAACTCGGGAAAGTGCCTAAGTTAGGAAAATGGGTGCCACATGAATTATCGGTCGACAATCTGAGGGTGCGGTTAAACATTAGCACAGCTCTTCATTCCCGTGAACTCCAAGATCCGTTTTTGCACTGTTTAGTGAATGGTGATGAAAAGTGGATACTGTACCAGAATGTTAAGTGCCGTTGACAGTGGGTTTGTGCCGGAGAACCAGCGACACCACAGCCAAAACCAAATCTTCACCCTCGGAAGGTGTTGCTTAGTGTTTGGTGGGATAAAGGTGGTGTAATACACTTTGAAATCTTACTACACAACCAAACAATCACCGCTCAAGTCTACTGTCAACAACTGGATCGATTGAACACTGCACTAAAAGAAGAGACCTTCTTTGCTTAATCGGAAAGGAATCGTGTTCCACCACGACAACGCACTTCCTCATACCGCTCGGATCACTTCTGCAAAAATTGAGGAGCTTGGGTTGGAAAAACTTCCACATCCTCCATATTCTCCAGACCTTACGCCTTCAGTTTATCATCTCTTCAGGAGTCTGCAAAACTATCTTGACGAGAAACAGTATACTTCTTTAGATGACCTGCACAACAGTCTTTGTACTTTTTTTGCCTCAAAAACGCCTGAATTTTATAAACATGGCATTGAAAAGCTTGTAGGAAGTTGGCAGTGTCATTGATTCCGATGGAACATATATACTATCTTAAAAAGTTTCAGTTCAGTTTTTTTGTTCTTCAAATTCAGATCTAAAAACGACGTTACTTATGGGATGACCATATATATATATACATATGAAGTTGTTTAGCGACTTTTACAATCATCTAACACTGGGGAATAATTTAATAAAATAATGAACAGAAATGGAAGGGATACCGCCGGATTAACCACCAAATTTTTTAAAATGTTATTGTGTCGAGAGATTGGGCGTATGATAAATATCGATTCAAATGGACAACTCGTGTTCTAAAAGAAAAAATGGAGTAATCGCTTTATTACCTTAGCTGCATCTCCTTTTTAGCACCAATTGACAAGAGTTTAAGTTTCAACATATATATATAATATATGAAGTTGTTTAGCGCCAATGGAAAATAAATTTGGATTTTCGGCCCATTTCGTTTCGGATTAAAATCTCGACGAATGGTATTTGCGCTCGGAAACGTAGAGATAAAATTCAGGTGTTCAGGCACCGTGAACAAGTTTAAGATAGGCGTTTTAAGATTTTTCATTAATTTTGAATAATGGTTGGAAAAATAAAGTATCGGTATGGGCCAATGTTGATAAATTTATTTTAAATAAAATAATAATTCTTAATAATGTATATACAGAGGATGCTAAAGGTTATTCAGTTCATTGTTTCAGATTGTTTAGGAAATTTTTGTGTCCCTTTAATAATAATAAATCTTAATTGAAGCATCAACTAGTTGCCTTATTTTGATGGTCGCTATAATAAACAACATTCCCTAGGTTGGGACGTTTTCGTATGGGGAAATCATAATGTGTGTGTGTGTGTGTGTGTGTGTGTGTGTGTGTGTGTGTGTGTGTGTGTGTAATAATAGGGGAATCTCTGTGCGTTTGTGTGCGCTTCTTGGCTGTTCAAACGATGTGTGTAAACGGGTGTGACGGAGGAAGTTGGCGACCTATGAACGTACATATAGTTGTGTGTGTAATAATAGGAGAATCTATGTGCGTTTGTGTGCGTTTCTTGGCTGTTCAAACGATGTATACACTGTGCCAACTGGCTGATAATGCCTGGATGCACTGGCTCCTACGCCAATTGGCGGATTTCGAGTTCTAAGTGAAGTGTTGCTGCCTGAGCTGTCATTAAGCTTCTGCATCTGGCAGGAGTTGGATGATCTCTTCCTCTCTCTCTCTCTTAGGTTAGGTATGCCCCTTTGGGGAGTGAGGCCGTCCCAACTTCTCCCCCAAAGAGGTTAGGTGAACTCCCCCACAAGCTGGGGGAGTACCACCCCCATTTTGGGGCTGGCACTGGGGGATGGGGGTTTTGCAACAAGGGGGGTTGGCACTGGCATTCATTTGATCAACATTGCAATTGCATATGCACTCTACCATTTTGCGGGCATACTACTGAAGTCTCAAGATGCTCTTAAAAATCGACACCAATCACATCAAGAGGCTGATCGAGTCGGCTCGGAACCCGCAAGATAACATTTTGGTGGCACTTGATGAGCAGCTGATTGTCTTCAGCAGACATAGCCAGCTTATATTGGATGAGGCCGCTGAAAGAAGTAGGATCGCCAAGCTGTGGGTACAGTACATCAAATTGGTGGGCCTCCTCAAGCTTTTCATATTCTCATCGCGAACCAGTAACTTTGTCCAGCACTCGGTATGTATAGAGGAAATGATACCGCTCTTCCATGCTGCCGGCCACTTTGCCTACGCGAAGTGTGTATACAATGTTTGTTGAGAAAGAATTGTTTGTTACTAGAACAGACCACTTCTACGGTGGAAACTTCATGGACCAGCTAATTGAGCAGGGCCTGATGAGACTAATGAAAGTTCAACCGACGGTCGCGGCATTACAGATTCGACCCTATCAATGTTCACAGATGCCCTACCTAAGTGTATTGCAATATGTGCGGCGTTTCAGGAGTTTGCTGGTGTAAACTCGTCCACGTCTGACCAGCACCGGGACTTGAGACCGGAATCTGGCGCCTCACTCAAAACCACATCGACTTGCTCACCAAATTCTTCGATGTTCATCATCCTTCCCATTTCATCACAACACTCTCATCAATATTTCTAGTGGAATAGTCGCGGCTTCAAACATCAACTGCGATGACGCGCTTGCAGTTGGCAAAGTTGCAGCAGTCAAATTGGTCAGGCTGCCATTCACAGATATCAAGATGAAGAGGAGTGACCCGGTTATCAACATTGCTGCGCGAGCTGAGGAGCTTCTCTGTAAAGGAAAGAAGTGCGAGATTAAGACCAAACCTACTGTTTCATCGAATCACTGTTGTTATACAGACCCAAAGAGAGTTGGAAGAGTGTCTCACGTATGAGCTTAGCCAACGGCCTCCTTCTCTGTTTTACCAGGGCCTGCTTAGAAAAACAACAAGAGTGATCTTTCAATCGTCCTCAAAGAAGGTGTGGAACAGCGTAACCTTACTCATTCTGACAATATCACTGTTGTTATTGATGAATGGCACTTACTGAACACTGTCGTCTGGCCAAATGATGCAACCTACGATGAAATTTCTGAGAACTACATAAAACATGTCTGCACCCAATACGCAGACATGTCAGTTGTCGTTGTGTTTGAGGGATACAGCTCAGTTGCGACTTTAAAAGTATTGAGCACCAGCGTCGATCACAAAAGAAGGATTATCGAGACAATTTGTTCGATGCCAACATTACTCCATTCATCCCTTAGGACAGCTTTCTGAGAAACCCAGCGAACAAGACTCATCTCATTTCGTTCATCACAGCGTTTTGCAGATGCACGCTGAAAGGGACGCGGACAGGTTATTAGTCTCGACAGCTTTAGATGTTACCAATTCAGTGCTTGTAGTGGTCACAGGCACCGACATCCTGGTAATACTGGTGAGCTTGATACTGGTGGCATGATTTCGTGTGTCAATGTTTTTGACATCCAGAAGATCGGAAGTCCTAAAACATTTCTGCTTTTCACCCATGTTGTGTCTCGTTGTGACAGTGTGTCAGCGCTCTACAGCATTATTGGTAACCAAAAGCGTTTTTGCAAATGTTTATAACGATTTTTATAATTATTGTGATTAGATGATAATAGTTGTGTAATAATTAATCGATCATGTCCCAATGACCTCCTTTTTAAATTACTATCCTGAGGAACATGCCGTCCCTCCGTTTTGTTTGACCTCCTTTAATTTTTGTTCTAAGCAGTGTGAAAATCAATGTCTTCCTAAAGAGCAAAGTGCTCACGAAAAGACATATTGTCAATTTCAGACATATCTCCCCGCTTAGTCACTCAATTCCCCCGAATGTAGTTCTCTAAACTTTGTTTTTTTAATTTTATTTTATGTTAACACCACAACCCTAGTTGAACCCATTGTCAACCAGAGAAATGGTTCAACCATGGTTAATTCTTCTTTGGCTCCAGTCAAACCACAGTTTAACCAGTTGTTTTTTTTAATATTTTTTAAGAGTATGAACCCTATAACCTCATGTTAGATCATCATATTTGATTTCTCTTTTCAATTTTTTTATTTTTTTATTTTTTTTTTTATTTGAATAATATTGAGTAAGTGTCGTTAAATTATTATATAACTCTGTTAATTCGAAAACCTTCCGAATCCTTACACACCCACACATGTAAGCACACTATATATACAAACCTTATGCTAAAATCATTGATATCACAATAAACTATTTCACTGCGTGTAAGTGCTAAATATGCTATTTAATCTTAATCATTTTTGATTACTATATATAAATTTTTGCTCATGCATTTATTAAGTTATTTTAACCAAAGCTAATCTGTTCCTTAAAGTGTATATATAAATATATATACGGACATAATCCTAATCTACCAATGACCACTAATGATCTAGTTCTTCACAGGATGAACCAATCACTCTCATAATCCACAAACTCAATCATCATGTTCTACGTACAGGTATATATACGTATGCGCATTTACGTATAACTTCAACGATAAATCCCTTTTCCCCATTTGGACATATCACCAACCACTACACTCTGTACCTAATACACACAAATACACATTTGACCACAGGTCTATACATCATCCATTACGTAATTCAATTTTTACCTACAATAGTCAATAAAATTAGTTTATAGATTGTACGATCATGGTAACTTTGAAAAATTCCTGAACTTTAAAATTTATATTTTTCCCTTTTACCTACTATTCATTATGTATGTAATTTTTCCCACAGAAAAATAAAATTTTGTAAAAACTTTAACAATATCATTATTTGTCTAACTTAATTGTCTAAATTAACGTATTAATCCTTTTATTATGTTTGCATAAATTAAAGTATTAATCTTTGAATTTTTTATATTTTATAATAACTCTCTAAGCAAGTGTCATGTTAAAGATTTGATTACGGTGCGTTGTACTCAACCACCCGAACTCACTTGTTCTGTATAAAATTTGTATTGTAAAGAAAAATTCGTTATCATCTAATTTGAATTCGTTAGGATGTTATCTCCTTGTATTTTCTCAATTGTATCGTATTGTATTGTTGTTAATATCATTTTTAAAGGGGATAGCCCTGTAACACTGAACAATGAATAATTAATATTCATTTTTACATAAGAAACCAAAATCGCTTGAGCCAGTTTGGATAGAATTTCGATTTTTGCCTTCTACTTTTTTTTCAGTGTCACAACCATGCGACTTACCATTTCTACGGTTTAGTCGTATCCATATTTCCATTTTTCATTTGGTAGAGAATTTATTACAATTAATTATGGTTGTCCTGCATCTAACCCTCACCCCTAAATTTTATTAGATTATGCATACACATTGTACATGGCATGATTGGAACCCTTGTTTGTACTTCTTTATTCATTACTGTATTCCTCTAATTCATCGTTTTCTAAATTCTCCCAATAATGACTTGTACTGTACGTACAAATTAAATAACTATGACGTCATAAAGTAACTTAATTCCCCTCACATTTTCCCGTCATTAATTTCCCTTCATCATATCTCTAGTATACAATGTGTGGAAATTCTTTAACATAATAATAAAAACAGTACACTCTATACGTCATTATTTATGTTGTTCATTCATACATCCATGTTCTTTCTTGATCTTTATCTTTTGTTAATTTTATTAATTATTGATTCTCCTACCTATTTTCTACTGACGCCCTATCAACCTATCAGTCCATGTTTACACGTGTCTATAGTACGCACACAACCCATTGTGTTACGGACTGATGTGTGTACAATACTTTCTGCATTCGTACATGTACCCTGATGATCATGATTGCGTACATAGTTACGTACATGTATATACGTCCACATGTATTCCGTTTACTTTTTCTTTTATTTGTTTAATTCCTCACAAGACGGAAGTATACGCAATTCGCTGATCACAGCATAAATTGACATCTGAAAACGTAAACATCTCGCGCTCTGATACATTATCATGTATATAATATATATATATATATATACTGTTTGTGCCCATGTACTTTGTTATACTCCTAACATCTTGATTGTCTATAAATATGAAACATGTAAAAAAAATATACTGTTTAATGTTTAACTGTGTACTTAATATAATGTAATGTAGTACTTAATGAACTGTAATATAATGTAATTGATTTACTTTAATGAAACTATTATTTTTTTATTATTATTATTATTTTTTTATTGGGATAAATTTTGGAGCTGCTTCCTTTTTGCCAAATAATTGGTGACTTGTTCTTTTCAAATTTCTTAATAATTTTTGTAGATTAGATGCATTCTCTCTTCGTTATAAAAGATGAAGTCATGTCTTGCCTTAAACTTTTAATTTTCATATGCATATCTTAATATAAGAATGCATAGTTCAATTTCCGTTTTTAATTAACTCGGCAGACCCGGAAAACATCAGATCTGAAAATACGCTGTTTAAGATAAAAATATGGCTTCCTCTTCCTATATCCTGTTTATCTGTTTAACGATTATTTTTTATTATTATTTTAATTTTTATTTGGAATCTTTCAAAAGTCTGATCACGTGTTGAAAGGGGAAACTTAACCTTCAAACTGCACTCCCTCAAAATTTAGATTATATATAAAGCATGTAATTGTAAAATAATTTCACTACTTCCATTACGACTTCTTCTTAGACTTCACTCCCAGAGGAGGGGACAGAGGCCCCTTACCTCCTTAATTTTTAGACTCCGGCCTGAGCCATGGTCGAAAGAGGTCGAATCTCTACCCCTGTAAATTCAGAGCACTACCTGTACATTTTTTAGAAGTAAATTACAGTAAAAAAGTTTTTTATCTTTTCCTTCGAGCAGTGCTCTCGTCCGAGAACTCAGTCAATAGAGAAAAATAATTTCCCGGTATGTTATAAGAAGCATCAGGGAATCTTCAGAGAATTTAGTAAGTTTTCACGTAATCCTCCGAACCCACCCAGTGGCATAGAAAGAGAAGAATTAACAGTCTGTCGATCCTATAGCGAGAGAAAAAAAATTAGAATGTTATAGAAGAAAAACTATTGCGAGAAATATCCGTTGCTGCCTCCTAACGAGAACCTCCGTCGATTCGAACCACCCAAGGCCATAGACGGAGGGGTTAACAAAGTGGCGACCCTATAGCCAGGATTTTAACAAGAGGATTTTAACAGGTGGCCACTCTTTGGCCAGGATAGAAATTACCCTGCCCCATGATAACAAAACTAGCGACCCCTGCATCAGGATTCTTCCAGTCTTCCAGACCCTGGAAATAGAACACCTGGCGACGCCCATTCTTCATCCAGGAACAAGTAGCCAGCAAGACACAGTTAATAAAAAGAACTAAGTCAGAATTAACAGGAAACACAGTGAACATTTCAGACACCAGTGATACATTTTTTTTATTGAAAGTAATTTTCACAAAAGTTGTTTTCACAGAGTTATTGTCACCAAAAGTTGATTTTCAGAGTTATTGTCACAGAAGTTGATTTTCACAGTTATTGTCACAGAGTTAAATGTCACAGAGTTATTTTCAGAGAGTTATTTTCTGTTATTTTCACTATTATAGTTAGTATAGAATAATTTTATTTTATGTACCAAACATATTACTGTACCTTCGCGTACATTCGAGTGAAATGTCTTTACATTTCGTATTTTTGTTTACAATTTTTTTCAAATTATTGAATTGAATTGACTTGCAAATTGAGAAAGAGAGAGTTTATAGAGTTATAGAGATACTTGAAGTAGTTTCTAGTCAGTTTTAGTTGCAAATCCGTTGCAAATCAGTTCCAAGTCAGTTTTAGTTGCAAATAAGTTGCAAATCAGTTTTCAGACAGTTTCAGTAGACTTCACTGATAGCAGTTAAGTGCAGTCCATTTCAGTTAATTTTAGTTAGTTGGTTGCTTCCAAGAGGGACAA
The DNA here is from genome assembly GCA_023014485.1 of Bathynomus jamesi. Lineage (NCBI taxonomy): Eukaryota > Metazoa > Arthropoda > Malacostraca > Isopoda > Cirolanidae > Bathynomus > Bathynomus jamesi. The sequence continues at coordinate 201,750 of JAJOZX010000815.1, forward strand.
CCAAACCCAGAGAATAATAGACTCCACTTGATAGAGTTCAAGTGCAGTCAATTTCAGTCAGTTTCAGTTTCTGTCAGTTTTCAGTGAGTCTCAAGAGAGTTTTCAGTCATTTTGAAGTTTTCAGTCAGTTCTGGTCAGTAGGTTGCATCCAGAGGGACAACCGCCCCAGAGATTTATAGAAATACTTCATAACAGTTCAAGTCAGTAGGTTGCATCCAGAGGGACAACCGCCCCAGAGATTTATAGAAATACTTGATAGCAGTTCAAGTCAGTTCAAGTCAATTCAAAGTCAGTTTCAATTCAAAGTCAGTTTCAGTTCAAAGTCAGTCAGTCAAGTCAGTCAGTCAGTAGTCAGTTTCAGTCAGTCAGTCAGTCAGTCAGTCTGTTTGGAATTAGTTTCAGTAAGTTTTGAAGTCAGTTTGTTTTATTTGAAGTCAGTTTTGAAGTCAGTTGCAGTCAGTTTTGAAGTCAGTTTCAGTCAATTTTGAAGTAAATTTTTTATTTGAAGTCAGTTTGTTTTATTTGAAGTCAGTTTTGAAGTTAGTTTCAAGTCTCAGTTTTCAAGTCCAAAGTCAGTTTTCAAGTCCAAAGTAAGTTTTCAAGTCCCATGTCAGTTTTCAAGTCCCAAGTCATTTCAGTTCAGTCAATTGAATTCAACTTTTTTTGTTGTTTAAGAGAATTTAGTTTAAGAGAATGTAATTTAAGAAAATTTAATTCAACCTTTCTTTTTGTTATAAGAGAAAATTAAATTCAACCTGAATTGACCGGTTTGTGTCTTTAGTTCAGCCTTCTTTTTTTTTGTGGTAAGAAGGACATTGACCGAATCGTCTCCTTTTTGCATCAAGAAATTGCGTATATAAATATATAGGTAAAATTATATATTTTATTATTGGTAACCAAAAGCGTTTTTACAAATGTTTATAACGAATTTTATAATTATTGTGATTAGATGATAATAGTTGTGTAATAATTAATCGATCATGTCCCAATGACCTCCTTTTTAAATTACTATGCTGAGGAACATGCCGTCCCTCCGTTTTGTTTGACCTCCTTTAATTTTTGTTCTAAGCAGTGTGAAAATCAATTCTTCCTAAAGAGCAAAGTGCTCACGAAAAGACATATTGTCAATTTCAGACATATCTCCCCGCTTAGTCACTCAATTCCCCCGAATGTAGTACTCCAAACTTTGTTTTTTTAATTTTATTTTATGTTAACACCCCAACCCCAGTTGAACCCAGTGTCAACCAGAGAAATGGTTCAACCATGGTTAATTCTTCTTTGGCTCCAGTTAAACCACAGTTTAACCAAAGTTGTTTTTTTATATTTTTTAAGAGTATGAACCCTATAACCTCATGTTAGTTCATTATAGTTTATATTTGATTTCTATTTTCAATTTTTATATTTTTTTTATTTTTATTCGATTAATATTGAGTAAGTGTCGTTAAATTATTATATAACTGTGTTAATTCGAAAACCTTCCGAATCCTTACACACCCACACATGTATGTACACTATATATACAAACCTTATGCTAAAATCATTGGATATCACAATAAACTATTTCACTGCGTGTAAGTGCTAAATATGCTATTTAATCTTAATCATTTTTGCTTACTATATATAAATTTTTGCTCATGCATTTATTAAGTTATTTTAACCAAAGCTAATCTGTTCCTTAAAGTGTGTATATAAATATATATACGGACATAATCATAATCCACCAATGACCACTAATGATCTAGTTCTTCACAGGATGAACCAATCACTCTCATAATCCACAAACTCAATCATCATGTTCTACGTACACGTATATATACGTATGCGCATTTACGTATAACTTCAACGATAAATCCCTTTTCCCCATTTGGACATATCACCAACCAGTACGCTCTGTACCTAATACACACAAATACACATTTGACCACAGGTCTATACAACATCCATAACGTAATTCAATTTTTACCTACAATAGTCAATAAAATTAGTTTATAGATTGTACGATCATGGTAACTTTGAAAAATTCCTGAACTTTAAAATTTATATTTTTCCCTTTTACCTACTATTCATTATGTATGTAATTTTTCCCACAGAAAAATAAAATTTTGTAAAAACTTTAACAATATTATTTGTCTAACTTAATTGTCTAAATTAACGTATTAATCCTTTTATTATGTTTGCATAAATTAAAGTATTAATCTTTGAATTTTTTATATTTTATAATAATTCTCTAAGCAAGTGTCATGTTAAAGATTTGATTACGGTGCGTTGTACTCAACCACCCGAACTCACTTGTTCTGTATAAAATTTGTATTGTAAAGAAAAATTCGTTATCATCTAATTTGAATTCGTTAGGATGTTATCTCCTTGTATTTTCTCAATTGGTTCGTATTGTATTGTTGATAATATCATTTTTAAAGGGGAGAGCCCTGTAAAACTGAACAATGAATAATTAATATTCATTTTTACATAAGAAACCAAAATCGCCTGAGCAAGTTTGGATAGAATTTCGATTTTTGCCTTCTATTTTTTTTCAGTGTCACAACCATGCGACTTACCATTTCTACGGTTTAGTCGTATCCATATTTCCATTTTTCATTTGGTAGAGAATTTATTACAATTAATTATGGTTGTCCTGCATCTAACCCTCATCCCTAAATTTTATTAGATTATGCATACACATTGCACATGGCATGATTGGAACACTTGTTTGTACTTCTTTATTCATTACTGTATTCCTCTAATTCATCGTTTTCTAAATTCTCCCAATAATGACTTGTACTGTACGTACAAATTAAATAACTATGACGTCATAAAGTAACTTAATTCCCCTCACATTTTCCCGTCATTAATTTCCCTTCATCATATCTCTAGTATACAATGTGTGGAAATTCTTTAACATAATAAAAAAACAGTACACTCTATACGTCATTATTTATGTTGTTCATTCATACATCCATGTTCTTTCTTGATCTTTATCTTTTGTTAATTTTATTAATTATTGATTCTCCTACCTATTTTCTACTGACGCCCTATCAACCTATCAGTCCATGTTTACACGTGTCTATAGTACGCACACAACCCATTGTGTTACGGACTGATGTGTGTACAATACTTTCTGCATTCGTACATGTACCCTGATGATCATGATTGCGTACATAGTTACGTACATGTATATACGTCCACATGTATTCCGTTTACTTTTTCTTTTATTTGTTTAATTCCACAAGACGGAAGTATACGCAATTCGCTGATCACAGCATAAATTGACATCTGAAAACGTAAACATCTCGCGCTCTGATACATTATCATGTGTGTATATATATATATATATATATATATATATATATATACTGTTTGTGCCCATGTACTTTGTTATACTCCTAACATCTTGATTGTCTATAAATATGAAACACTGAAAAAAAAATATAGTTAACTGTTTAATTGTAATTAACTGTAGTACTTTAATATAATGTAATTGATTTACTTTAATGAAACTATTATTTTTTTATTATTATTATTTTTTTTATTGGGATAAATTTTGGAGCTGCTTCCTTTTTGCCAAATAATTGGTGACTTGTTCTTTTCAAATTTCTTAATAATTTTTGTAGATTAGATGCATTCTCTCTTCGTTATAAAAGATGAAGTCATGTCTTGCCTTAAACTTTTAATTTTCATATGCATATCTTAATATAAGAATGCATAGTTCAATTTCCGTTTTTAATTAACTCGGCAGACCCGGAAAACATCAGATCTGAAAATACGCTGTTTAAGATAAAAATATGGCTTCCTCTTCCTATATCCTGTTTATCTGTTTAACGATTATTTTTTATTATTATTTTAATTTTTATTTGGAATCTTTCAAAAGTCTGATCACGTGTTGAAAGGGGAAACTTAACCTTCAAACTGCACTCCCTCAAAATTTAGATTATATATAAAGCATGTAATTGTAAAATAATTTCACTACTTCCATTACGACTTCTTCTTAGACTTCACTCCCAGAGGAGGGGACAGAGGCCCCTTACCTCTTAATTTTTAGACTCCGGCCTGAGCCATGGTCGAAAGAGGTCGAATCTCTACCCCTGTAAATTCAGAGCACTACCTGTACATTTTTTAGAAGTAAATTACAGTAAAAAAGTTTTTTATCTTTTCCTTCGAGCAGTGCTCTCGTCCGAGAACTCAGTCAATAGAGAAAAATAATTTCCCGGTATGTTATAAGAAGCATCAGGGAATCTTCAGAGAATTTAGTAAGTTTTCACGTAATCCTCCGAACCCACCCAGTGGCATAGAAAGAGAAGAATTAACAGTCTGTCGATCCTATAGCGAGAGAAAAAAAATTAGAATGTTATAGAAGAAAAACTATTGCGAGAAATATCCGTTGCTGCCTCCTAACGAGAACCTCCGTCGATTCGAACCACCCAAGGCCATAGACGGAGGGGTTAACAAAGTGGCGACCCTATAGCCAGGATTTTAACAAGAGGATTTTAACAGGTGGCCACTCTTTGGCCAGGATAGAAATTACCCTGCCCCATGATAACAAAACTAGCGACCCCTGCATCAGGATTCTTCCAGTCTTCCAGACCCTGGAAATAGAACACCTGGCGACGCCCATTCTTCATCCAGGAACAAGTAGCCAGCAAGACACGTCTTCAGGACACGTTAAGGATTTCGCCGTAGAAATTTTGTTAGGTAGTTTTTTTTTTTTTAGTAATTTGTAAACATCTGAAAACTCAGTATTGTTAACAGTTAATAAAAAGAACTAAGTCAGAATTAACAGGAAACACAGTGAACATTTCAGACACCAGTGATACATTTTTTTTATTGAAAGTAATTTTCACAAAAGTTGTTTTCACAGAGTTATTGTCACCAAAAGTTGATTTTCAGAGTTATTGTCACAGAAGTTGATTTTCACAGTTATTGTCACAGAGTTAAATGTCACAGAGTTATTTTCAGAGAGTTATTTTCTGTTATTTTCACTATTATAGTTAGTATAGAATAATTTTATTTTATGTACCAAACATATTACTGTACCTTCGCGTACATTCGAGTGAAATGTCTTTACATTTCGTATTTTTGTTTACAATTTTTTTCAAATTATTGAATTGAATTGACTTGCAAATTGAGAAAGAGAGAGTTTATAGAGTTATAGAGATACTTGAAGTAGTTTCTAGTCAGTTTTAGTTGCAAATCCGTTGCAAATCAGTTCCAAGTCAGTTTTAGTTGCAAATAAGTTGCAAATCAGTTTTCAGACAGTTTCAGTAGACTTCACTGATAGCAGTTAAGTGCAGTCCATTTCAGTTAATTTTAGTTAGTTGGTTGCTTCCAAGAGGGACAACCAAACCCAGAGAATAATAGACTCCACTTGATAGAGTTCAAGTGCAGTCAATTTCAGTCAGTTTCAGTTTCTGTCAGTTTTCAGTTAGTCTCAAGACAGTTTTCAGTCATTTTGAAGTTTTCAGTCAGTTCTGGTCAGTAGGATGCATCCAGAGGGACAACCGCCCCAGAGATTTATAGAAATACTTCATAACAGTTCAAGTCAGTAGGTTGCATCCAGAGGGACAACCGCCCCAGAGATTTATAGAAATACTTGATAGCAGTTCAAGTCAGTTCAAGTCAATTCAAAGTCAGTTTCAATTCAAAGTCAGTTTCAGTTCAAAGTCAGTCAGTCAGTTAGTTAGTTTCAAGTCAGTCAGTCAGTCAGTCAGTCAGTTTTGAAGTCAGTTTCAGTCAGTTTTGAATCAGTTTCAGTAAGTTTTGAAGTCAGTTTGTTTTATTTGAAGTCAGTTTTGAAGTCAGTTGCAGTCAGTTTTGAAGTCAGTTTCAGTCAATTTTGAAGTAAATTTGTTTTATTTGAAGTCAGTTTGTTTTATTTGAAGTCAGTTTTGAAGTTAGTTTCAAGTCTCAGTTTTCAAGTCCAAAGTCAGTTTTCAAGTCCAAAGTAAGTTTTCAAGTCCCATGTCAGTTTTCAAGTCCCAAGTCATTTCAGTTCAGTCAATTGAATTCAACTTTTTTTGTTGTTTAAGAGAATTTAGTTTAAGAGAATGTAATTTAAGAAAATTTAATTCAACCTTTTTTTTGTTATAAGAGAAAATTAAATTCAACCTGAATTGACCGGTTTGTGTCTTTAGTTCAGCCTTCTTTTTTTTGTGGTAAGAAGGACATTGACCGAATCGTCTCCTTTTTGCATCAAGAAATTGCGTATATAAATATATAGGTAAAATTATATATTTTATTATTGGTAACCAAAAGCGTTTTTACAAATGTTTATAACGAATTTTATAATTATTGTGATTAGATGATAATAGTTGTGTAATAATTAATCGATCATGTCCCAATGACCTCCTTTTTAAATTACTATGCTGAGGAACATGCCGTCCCTCCGTTTTGTTTGACCTCCTTTAATTTTTGTTCTAAGCAGTGTGAAAATCAATTTCTTCCTAAAGAGCAAAGTGCTCACGAAAAGACATATTGTCAATTTCAGACATATCTCCCCGCTTAGTCACTCAATTCCCCCGAATGTAGTACTCCAAACTTTGTTTTTTTAATTTTATTTTGTTAACACCCCAACCCCAGTTGAACCCAGTGTCAACCAGAGAAATGGTTCAACCATGGTTAATTCTTCTTTGGCTCCAGTTAAACCACAGTTTAACCAAAGTTGTTTTTTTATATTTTTTAAGAGTATGAACCCTATAACCTCATGTTAGTTCATTATAGTTTAAATTTGATTTCTATTTTCAATTTTTTTATTTTTTTATATTTTTATTCGATTAATATTGAGTAAGTGTCGTTAAATTATTATATAACTGTGTTAATTCGAAAACCTTCCGAATCCTTACACACCCACACATGTATGTACACTATATATACAAACCTTATGCTAAAATCATTGGATATCACAATAAACTATTTCACTGCGTGTAAGTGCTAAATATGCTATTTAATCTTAATCATTTTTGCTTACTATATATACATTTTTGCTCATGCATTTATTAAGTTATTTTAACCAAAGCTAATCTGTTCCTTAAAGTGTGTATAAAATATATACGGACATAATCATAATCCACCAATGACCACTAATGATCTAGTTCTTCACAGGATGAACCAATCACTCTCATAATCCACAAACTCAATCATCATGTTCTACGTACACGTATATATACGTATGCGCATTTACGTATAACTTCAACGATAAATCCCTTTTCCCCATTTGGACATATCACCAACCAGTACGCTCTGTACCTAATACACACAAATACACATTTGACCACAGGTCTATACAACATCCATAACGTAATTCAATTTTTACCTACAATAGTCAATAAAATTAGTTTATAGATTGTACGATCATGGTAACTTTGAAAAATTCCTGAACTTTAAAATTTATATTTTTCCCTTTTACCTACTATTCATTATGTATGTAATTTTTCCCACAGAAAAATAAAATTTTGTAAAAACTTTAACAATATCATTATTTGTCTAACTTAATTGTCTAAATTAACGTATTAATCCTTTTATTATGTTTGCATAAATTAAAGTATTAATCTTTGAATTTTTTATATTTTATAATAATTCTCTAAGCAAGTGTCATGTTAAAGATTTGATTACGGTGCGTTGTACTCAACCACCCGAACTCACTTGTTCTGTATAAAATTTGTATTGTAAAGAAAAATTCGTTATCATCTAATTTGAATTCGTTAGGATGTTATCTCCTTGTATTTTCTCAATTGGTTCGTATTGTATTGTTGATAATATCATTTTTAAAGGGGAGAGCCCTGTAAAACTGAACAATGAATAATTAATATTCATTTTTACATAAGAAACCAAAATCGCCTGAGCAAGTTTGGATAGAATTTCGATTTTTGCCTTCTATTTTTTTCAGTGTCACAACCATGCGACTTACCATTTCTACGGTTTAGTCGTATCCATATTTCCATTTTTCATTTGGTAGAGAATTTATTACAATTAATTATGGTTGTCCTGCATCTAACCCTCATCCCTAAATTTTATTAGATTATGCATACACAATGGACATGGCATGATTGGAACACTTGTTTGTACTTCTTTATTCATTACTGTATTCCTCTAATTCATCGTTTTCTAAATTCTCCCAATAATGACTTGTACTGTACGTACAAATTAAATAACTATGACGTCATAAAGTAACTTAATTCCCCTCACATTTTCCCGTCATTAATTTCCCTTCATCATATCTCTAGTATACAATGTGTGGAAATTCTTTAACATAATAATAAAAACAGTACACTCTATACGTCATTATTTATGTTGTTCATTCATACATCCATGTTCTTTCTTGATCTTTATCTTTTGTTAATTTTATTAATTATTGATTCTCCTACCTATTTTCTACTGACGCCCTATCAACCTATCAGTCCATGTTTACACGTGTCTATAGTACGCACACAACCCATTGTGTTACGGACTGATGTGTGTACAATACTTTCTGCATTCGTACATGTACCCTGATGATCATGATTGCGTACATAGTTACGTACATGTATATACGTCCACATGTATTCAGTTTACTTTTTCTTTTATTTGTTTAATTCCTCACAAGACGGAAGTATACGCAATTCGCTGATCACAGCATAAATTGACATCTGAAAACGTAAACATCTCGCGCTCTGATACATTATCATGTGTATATATATATAATATATATATATATATATATACTGTTTGTGCCCATGTACTTTGTTATACTCCTAACATCTTGATTGTCTATAAATATGAAACACTGTAAAAAAAATATAGTTAACTGTTTAATTGTAATTAACTGTAGTACTTTAATATAATGTAATTGATTTACTTTAATGAAACTATTATTTTTTATTATATTATTTTTTTTATTTTTTTTATTGGATAAATTTTGGAGCTGCTTCCTTTTTGCCAAATAATTGGTGACTTGTTCTTTTCAAATTTCTTAATAATTTTTGTAGATTAGATGCATTCTCTCTTCGTTATAAAAGATGAAGTCATGTCTTGCCTTAAACTTTTAATTTTCATATGCATATCTTAATATAAGAATGCATAGTTCAATTTCCGTTTTTAATTAACTCGGCAGACCCGGAAAACATCAGATCTGAAAATACGCTGTTTAAGATAAAAATATGGCTTCCTCTTCCTATATCCTGTTTATCTGTTTAACGATTATTTTTTATTATTATTTTAATTTTTATTTGGAATCTTTCAAAAGTCTGATCACGTGTTGAAAGGGGAAACTTAACCTTCAAACTGCACTCCCTCAAAATTTAGATTATATATAAAGCATGTAATTGTAAAATAACTTCACTACTTCCATTACGACTTCTTCTTAGACTTCACTCCCAGAGGAGGGGACAGAGGCCCCTTACCTCTTAATTTTTAGACTCCGGCCTGAGCCATGGTCGAAAGAGGTCGAATCTCTACCCCTGTAAATTCAGAGCACTACCTGTACATTTTTTAGAAGTAAATTACAGTAAAAAAGTTTTTTATCTTTTCCTTCGAGCAGTGCTCTCGTCCGAGAACTCAGTCAATAGAGAAAAATAATTTCCCGGTATGTTATAAGAAGCATCAGGGAATCTTCAGAGAATTTAGTAAGTTTTCACGTAATCCTCCGAACCCACCCAGTGGCATAGAAAGAGAAGAATTAACAGTCTGTCGATCCTATAGCGAGAGAAAAAAAATTAGAATGTTATAGAAGAAAAACTATTGCGAGAAATATCCGTTGCTGCCTCCTAACGAGAACCTCCGTCGATTCGAACCACCCAAGGCCATAGACGGAGGGGTTAACAAAGTGGCGACCCTATAGCCAGGATTTTAACAAGAGGATTTTAACAGGTGGCCACTCTTTGGCCAGGATAGAAATTACCCTGCCCCATGATAACAAAACTAGCGACCCCTGCATCAGGATTCTTCCAGTCTTCCAGACCCTGGAAATAGAACACCTGGCGACGCCCATTCTTCATCCAGGAACAAGTAGCCAGCAAGACACGTCTTCAGGACACGTTAAGGATTTCGCCGTAGAAATTTTGTTAGGTAGTTTTTTTTTTTTAGTAATTTGTAAACATCTGAAAACTCAGTATTGTTAACAGTTAATAAAAAGAACTAAGTCAGAATTAACAGGAAACACAGTGAACATTTCAGACACCAGTGATACATTTTTTTTATTGAAAGTAATTTTCACAAAAGTTGTTTTCACAGAGTTATTGTCACCAAAAGTTGATTTTCAGAGTTATTGTCACAGAAGTTGATTTTCACAGTTATTGTCACAGAGTTAAATGTCACAGAGTTATTTTCAGAGAGTTATTTTCTGTTATTTTCACTATTATAGTTAGTATAGAATAATTTTATTTTATGTACCAAACATATTACTGTACCTTCGCGTACATTCGAGTGAAATGTCTTTACATTTCGTATTTTTGTTTACAATTTTTTTCAAATTATTGAATTGAATTGACTTGCAAATTGAGAAAGAGAGAGTTTATAGAGTTATAGAGATACTTGAAGTAGTTTCTAGTCAGTTTTAGTTGCAAATCCGTTGCAAATCAGTTCCAAGTCAGTTTTAGTTGCAAATAAGTTGCAAATCAGTTTTCAGACAGTTTCAGTAGACTTCACTGATAGCAGTTAAGTGCAGTCCATTTCAGTTAATTTTAGTTAGTTGGTTGCTTCCAAGAGGGACAACCAAACCCAGAGAATAATAGACTCCACTTGATAGAGTTCAAGTGCAGTCAATTTCAGTCAGTTTCAGTTTCTGTCAGTTTTCAGTAGTCTCAAGACAGTTTTCAGTCATTTTGAAGTTTTCAGTCAGTTCTGGTCAGTAGGTTGCATCCAGAGGGACAACCGCCCCAGAGATTTATAGAAATACTTCATAACAGTTCAAGTCAGTAGGTTGCATCCAGAGGGACAACCGCCCCAGAGATTTATAGAAATACTTGATAGCAGTTCAAGTCAGTTCAAGTCAATTCAAAGTCAGTTTCAATTCAAAGTCAGTTTCAGTTCAAAGTCAGTCAGTCAGTTAGTTAGTTTCAAGTCAGTCAGTCAGTCAGTCAGTCAGTTTTGAAGTCAGTTTCAGTCAGTTTTGAATCAGTTTCAGTAAGTTTTGAAGTCAGTTTGTTTTATTTGAAGTCAGTTTTGAAGTCAGTTGCAGTCAGTTTTGAAGTCAGTTTCAGTCAATTTTGAAGTAAATTTGTTTTATTTGAAGTCAGTTTGTTTTATTTGAAGTCAGTTTTGAAGTTAGTTTCAAGTCTCAGTTTTCAAGTCCAAAGTCAGTTTTCAAGTCCAAAGTAAGTTTTCAAGTCCCATGTCAGTTTTCAAGTCCCAAGTCATTTCAGTTCAGTCAATTGAATTCAACTTTTTTTGTTGTTTAAGAGAATTTAGTTTAAGAGAATGTAATTTAAGAAAATTTAATTCAACCTTTCTTTTTGTTATAAGAGAAAATTAAATTCAACCTGAATTGACCGGTTTGTGTCTTTAGTTCAGCCTTCTTTTTTTTTGTGGTAAGAAGGACATTGACCGAATCGTCTCCTTTTTGCATCAAGAAATTGCGTATATAAATATATAGGTAAAATTATATATTTTATTATTGGTAACCAAAAGCGTTTTTACAAATGTTTATAACGAATTTTATAATTATTGTGATTAGATGATAATAGTTGTGTAATAATTAATCGATCATGTCCCAATGACCTCCTTTTTAAATTACTATGCTGAGGAACATGCCGTCCCTCCGTTTTGTTTGACCTCCTTTAATTTTTGTTCTAAGCAGTGTGAAAATCAATTTCTTCCTAAAGAGCAAAGTGCTCACGAAAAGACATATTGTCAATTTCAGACATATCTCCCCGCTTAGTCACTCAATTCCCCCGAATGTAGTACTCCAAACTTTGTTTTTTTAATTTTATTTTATGTTAACACCCCAACCCCAGTTGAACCCAGTGTCAACCAGAGAAATGGTTCAACCATGGTTAATTCTTCTTTGGCTCCAGTTAAACCACAGTTTAACCAAAGTTGTTTTTTTATATTTTTTAAGAGTATGAACCCTATAACCTCATGTTAGTTCATTATAGTTTATATTTGATTTCTATTTTCAATTTTTTTATTTTTTTATATTTTTATTCGATTAATATTGAGTAAGTGTCGTTAAATTATTATATAACTTTGTTAATTCGAAAACCTTCCGAATCCTTACACACCCACACATGTATGTACACTATATATACAAACCTTATGCTAAAATCATTGGATATCACAATAAACTATTTCACTGCGTGTAAGTGCTAAATATGCTATTTAATCTTAATCATTTTTGCTTACTATATATAAATTTTTGCTCATGCATTTATTAAGTTATTTTAACCAAAGCTAATCTGTTCCTTAAAGTGTGTATATAAATATATATACGGACATAATCATAATCCACCAATGACCACTAATGATCTAGTTCTTCACAGGATGAACCAATCACTCTCATAATCCACAAACTCAATCATGTTCTACGTACACGTATATATACGTATGCGCATTTACGTATAACTTCAACGATAAATCCCTTTTCCCCATTTGGACATATCACCAACCAGTACGCTCTGTACCTAATACACACAAATACACATTTGACCACAGGTCTATACAACATCCATAACGTAATTCAATTTTTACCTACAATAGTCAATAAAATTAGTTTATAGATTGTACGATCATGGTAACTTTGAAAAATTCCTGAACTTTAAAATTTATATTTTTCCCTTTTACCTACTATTCATTATGTATGTAATTTTTCCCACATAAAAATAAAATTTTGTAAAAATATCATTATTTGTCTAACTTAATTGTCTAAATTAACGTATTAATCCTTTTATTATGTTTTCATAAATTAAAGTATTAATCTTTGAATTTTTTATATTTTATAATAATTCTCTAAGCAAGTGTCATGTTAAAGATTTGATTACGGTGCGTTGTACTCAACCACCCGAACTCACTTGTTCTGTATAAAATTTGTATTGTAAAGAAAAATTCGTTATCATCTAATTTGAATTCGTTAGGATATTATCTCCTTGTATTTTCTCAATTGGTTCGTATTGTATTGTTGATAATATCATTTTTAAAGGGGAGAGCCCTGTAAAACTGAACAATGAATAATTAATATTCATTTTTACATAAGAAACCAAAATCGCCTGAGCAAGTTTGGATAGAATTTCGATTTTTGCCTTCTATTTTTTTTCAGTGTCACAACCATGCGACTTACCATTTCTACGGTTTAGTCGTATCCATATTTCCATTTTTCATTTGGTAGAGAATTTATTACAATTAATTATGGTTGTCCTGCATCTAACCCTCATCCCTAAATTTTATTAGATTATGCATACACATTGCACATGGCATGATTGGAACACTTGTTTGTACTTCTTTATTCATTACTGTATTCCTCTAATTCATCGTTTTCTAAATTCTCCCAATAATGACTTGTACTGTACGTACAAATTAAATAACTATGACGTCATAAAGTAACTTAATTCCCCTCACATTTTCCCGTCATTAATTTCCCTTCATCATATCTCTAGTATACAATGTGTGGAAATTCTTTAACATAATAATAAAAACAGTACACTCTATACGTCATTATTTATGTTGTTCATTCATACATCCATGTTCTTTCTTGATCTTTATCTTTTGTTAATTTTATTAATTATTGATTCTCCTACCTATTTTCTACTGACGCCCTATCAACCTATCAGTCCATGTTTACACGTGTCTATAGTACGCACACAACCCATTGTGTTACGGACTGATGTGTGTACAATACTTTCTGCATTCGTACATGTACCCTGATGATCATGATTGCGTACATAGTTACGTACATGTATATACGTCCACATGTATTCCGTTTACTTTTTCTTTTATTTGTTTAATTCCACACAAGACGGAAGTATACGCAATTCGCTGATCACAGCATAAATTGACATCTGAAAACGTAAACATCTCGCGCTCTGATACATTATCATGTATATATATATATATATATATATATATATATATATACTGTTTGTGCCCATGTACTTTGTTATACTCCTAACATCTTGATTGTCTATAAATATGAAACACTGAAAAAAAATATAGTTAACTGTTTAATTGTAATTAACTGTAGTACTTTAATATAATGTAATTGATTTACTTTAATGAAACTATTATTTTTATTATTATTATTTTTTTTATTGGGATAAATTTTGGAGCTGCTTCCTTTTTGCCAAATAATTGGTGACTTGTTCTTTTCAAATTTCTTAATAATTTTTGTAGATTAGATGCATTCTCTCTTCGTTATAAAAGATGAAGTCATGTCTTGCCTTAAACTTTTAATTTTCATATGCATATCTTAATATAAGAATGCATAGTTCAATTTCCGTTTTTAATTAACTCGGCAGACCCGGAAAACATCAGATCTGAAAATACGCTGTTTAAGATAAAAATATGGCTTCCTCTTCCTATATCCTGTTTATCTGTTTAACGATTATTTTTTATTATTATTTTAATTTTTATTTGGAATCTTTCAAAAGTCTGATCACGTGTTGAAAGGGGAAACTTAACCTTCAAACTGCACTCCCTCAAAATTTAGATTATATATAAAGCATGTAATTGTAAAATAACTTCACTACTTCCATTACGACTTCTTCTTAGACTTCACTCCCAGAGGAGGGGACAGAGGCCCCTTACCCTTAATTTTTAGACTCCGGCCTGAGCCATGGTCGAAAGAGGTCGAATCTCTACCCCTGTAAATTCAGAGCACTACCTGTACATTTTTTAGAAGTAAATTACAGTAAAAAAGTTTTTTATCTTTTCCTTCGAGCAGTGCTCTCGTCCGAGAACTCAGTCAATAGAGAAAAATAATTTCCCGGTATGTTATAAGAAGCATCAGGGAATCTTCAGAGAATTTAGTAAGTTTTCACGTAATCCTCCGAACCCACCCAGTGGCATAGAAAGAGAAGAATTAACAGTCTGTCGATCCTATAGCGAGAGAAAAAAAATTAGAATGTTATAGAAGAAAAACTATTGCGAGAAATATCCGTTGCTGCCTCCTAACGAGAACCTCCGTCGATTCGAACCACCCAAGGCCATAGACGGAGGGGTTAACAAAGTGGCGACCCTATAGCCAGGATTTTAACAAGAGGATTTTAACAGGTGGCCACTCTTTGGCCAGGATAGAAATTACCCTGCCCCATGATAACAAAACTAGCGACCCCTGCATCAGGATTCTTCCAGTCTTCCAGACCCTGGAAATAGAACACCTGGCGACGCCCATTCTTCATCCAGGAACAAGTAGCCAGCAAGACACGTCTTCAGGACACGTTAAGGATTTCGCCGTAGAAATTTTGTTAGGTAGTTTTTTTTTTTTAGTAATTTGTAAACATCTGAAAACTCAGTATTGTTAACAGTTAATAAAAAGAACTAAGTCAGAATTAACAGGAAACACAGTGAACATTTCAGACACCAGTGATACATTTTTTTTATTGAAAGTAATTTTCACAAAAGTTGTTTTCACAGAGTTATTGTCACCAAAAGTTGATTTTCACAGTTATTGTCACAGAGTTAAATGTCACAGAGTTATTTTCAGAGAGTTATTTTCTGTTATTTTCACTATTATAGTTAGTATAGAATAATTTTATTTTATGTACCAAACATATTACTGTACCTTCGCGTACATTCGAGTGAAATGTCTTTACATTTCGTATTTTTGTTTACAATTTTTTTCAAATTATTGAATTGAATTGACTTGCAAATTGAGAAAGAGAGAGTTTATAGAGTTATAGAGATACTTGAAGTAGTTTCTAGTCAGTTTTAGTTGCAAATCCGTTGCAAATCAGTTCCAAGTCAGTTTTAGTTGCAAATAAGTTGCAAATCAGTTTTCAGACAGTTTCAGTAGACTTCACTGATAGCAGTTAAGTGCAGTCCATTTCAGTTAATTTTAGTTAGTTGGTTGCTTCCAAGAGGGACAACCAAACCCAGAGAATAATAGACTCCACTTGATAGAGTTCAAGTGCAGTCAATTTCAGTCAGTTTCAGTTTCTGTCAGTTTTCAGAGTCTCAAGACAGTTTTCAGTCATTTTGAAGTTTTCAGTCAGTTCTGGTCAGTAGGATGCATCCAGAGGGACAACCGCCCCAGAGATTTATAGAAATACTTCATAACAGTTCAAGTCAGTAGGTTGCATCCAGAGGGACAACCGCCCCAGAGATTTATAGAAATACTTGATAGCAGTTCAAGTCAGTTCAAGTCAATTCAAAGTCAGTTTCAATTCAAAGTCAGTTTCAGTTCAAAGTCAGTCAGTCAGTTAGTTAGTTTCAAGTCAGTCAGTCAGTCAGTCAGTCAGTTTTGAAGTCAGTTTCAGTCAGTTTTGAATCAGTTTCAGTAAGTTTTGAAGTCAGTTTGTTTTATTTGAAGTCAGTTTTGAAGTCAGTTGCAGTCAGTTTTGAAGTCAGTTTCAGTCAATTTTGAAGTAAATTTGTTTTATTTGAAGTCAGTTTGTTTTATTTGAAGTCAGTTTTGAAGTTAGTTTCAAGTCTCAGTTTTCAAGTCCAAAGTCAGTTTTCAAGTCCAAAGTAAGTTTTCAAGTCCCATGTCAGTTTTCAAGTCCCAAGTCATTTCAGTTCAGTCAATTGAATTCAACTTTTTTTGTTGTTTAAGAGAATTTAGTTTAAGAGAATGTAATTTAAGAAAATTTAATTCAACCTTTCTTTTTGTTATAAGAGAAAATTAAATTCAACCTGAATTGACCGGTTTGTGTCTTTAGTTCAGCCTTCTTTTTTTTTGTGGTAAGAAGGACATTGACCGAATCGTCTCCTTTTTGCATCAAGAAATTGCGTATATAAATATATAGGTAAAATTATATATTTTATTATTGGTAACCAAAAGCGTTTTTACAAATGTTTATAACGAATTTTATAATTATTGTGATTAGATGATAATAGTTGTGTAATAATTAATCGATCATGTCCCAATGACCTCCTTTTTAAATTACTATGCTGAGGAACATGCCGTCCCTCCGTTTTGTTTGACCTCCTTTAATTTTTGTTCTAAGCAGTGTGAAAATCAATTTCTTCCTAAAGAGCAAAGTGCTCACGAAAAGACATATTGTCAATTTCAGACATATCTCCCCGCTTAGTCACTCAATTCCCCCGAATGTAGTACTCCAAACTTTGTTTTTTTAATTTTATTTTATGTTAACACCCCAACCCCAGTTGAACCCAGTGTCAACCAGAGAAATGGTTCAACCATGGTTAATTCTTCTTTGGCTCCAGTTAAACCACAGTTTAACCAAAGTTGTTTTTTATATTTTTTAAGAGTATGAACCCTATAACCTCATGTTAGTTCATTATAGTTTAAATTTGATTTCTATTTTCAATTTTTTTATTTTTTTATATTTTTATTCGATTAATATTGAGTAAGTGTCGTTAAATTATTATATAACTGTGTTAATTCGAAAACCTTCCGAATCCTTACACACCCACACATGTATGTACACTATATATACAAACCTTATGCTAAAATCATTGGATATCACAATAAACTATTTCACTGCGTGTAAGTGCTAAATATGCTATTTAATCTTAATCATTTTTGCTTACTATATATACATTTTTGCTCATGCATTTATTAAGTTATTTTAACCAAAGCTAATCTGTTCCTTAAAGTGTGTATATAAATATATATACGGACATAATCATAATCCACCAATGACCACTAATGATCTAGTTCTTCACAGGATGAACCAATCACTCTCATAATCCACAAACTCAATCATGTTCTACGTACACGTATATATACGTATGCGCATTTACGTATAACTTCAACGATAAATCCCTTTTCCCCATTTGGACATATCACCAACCAGTACGCTCTGTACCTAATACACACAAATACACATTTGACCACAGGTCTATACAACATCCATAACGTAATTCAATTTTTACCTACAATAGTCAATAAAATTAGTTTATAGATTGTACGATCATGGTAACTTTGAAAAATTCCTGAACTTTAAAATTTATATTTTTCCCTTTTACCTACTATTCATTATGTATGTAATTTTTCCCACATAAAAATAAAATTTTGTAAAAATATCATTATTTGTCTAACTTAATTGTCTAAATTAACGTATTAATCCTTTTATTATGTTTGCATAAATTAAAGTATTAATCTTTGAATTTTTTATATTTTATAATAATTCTCTAAGCAAGTGTCATGTTAAAGATTTGATTACGGTGCGTTGTACTCAACCACCCGAACTCACTTGTTCTGTATAAAATTTGTATTGTAAAGAAAAATTCGTTATCATCTAATTTGAATTCGTTAGGATGTTATCTCCTTGTATTTTCTCAATTGGTTCGTATTGTATTGTTGATAATATCATTTTTAAAGGGGAGAGCCCTGTAAAACTGAACAATGAATAATTAATATTCATTTTTACATAAGAAACCAAAATCGCCTGAGCAAGTTTGGATAGAATTTCGATTTTTGCCTTCTATTTTTTTTCAGTGTCACAACCATGCGACTTACCATTTCTACGGTTTAGTCGTATCCATATTTCCATTTTTCATTTGGTAGAGAATTTATTACAATTAATTATGGTTGTCCTGCATCTAACCCTCATCCCTAAATTTTATTAGATTATGCATACACATTGCACATGGCATGATTGGAACACTTGTTTGTACTTCTTTATTCATTACTGTATTCCTCTAATTCATCGTTTTCTAAATTCTCCCAATAATGACTTGTACTGTACGTACAAATTAAATAACTATGACGTCATAAAGTAACTTAATTCCCCTCACATTTTCCCGTCATTAATTTCCCTTCATCATATCTCTAGTATACAATGTGTGGAAATTCTTTAACATAATAATAAAAACAGTACACTCTATACGTCATCATTTATGTTGTTCATTCATACATCCATGTTCTTTCTTGATCTTTATCTTTTGTTAATTTTATTAATTATTGATTCTCCTACCTATTTTCTACTGACGCCCTATCAACCTATCAGTCCATGTTTACACGTGTCTATAGTACGCACACAACCCATTGTGTTACGGACTGATGTGTTACAATACTTTCTGCATTCGTACATGTACCCTGATGATCATGATTGCGTACATAGTTACGTACATGTATATACGTCCACATGTATTCCGTTTACTTTTTCTTTTATTTGTTTAATTCCACACAAGACGGAAGTATACGCAATTCGCTGATCACAGCATAAATTGACATCTGAAAACGTAAACATCTCGCGCTCTGCATTATCATATATATATATATATATATATATATATATATATATATATATATATATATATGATACTGTTTGTGCCCATGTACTTTGTTATACTCCTAACATCTTGATTGTCTATAAATATGAAACACTGAAAAAAAAATATAGTTAACTGTTTAATTGTAATTAACTGTAGTACTTTAATATAATGTAATTGATTTACTTTAATGAAACTATTATTTTTTTATTATTATTTTTTTTTATTGGGATAAATTTTGGAGCTGCTTCCTTTTTGCCAAATAATTGGTGACTTGTTCTTTTCAAATTTCTTAATAATTTTTGTAGATTAGATGCATTCTCTCTTCGTTATAAAAGATGAAGTCATGTCTTGCCTTAAACTTTTAATTTTCATATGCATATCTTAATATAAGAATGCATAGTTCAATTTCCGTTTTTAATTAACTCGGCAGACCCGGAAAACATCAGATCTGAAAATACGCTGTTTAAGATAAAAATATGGCTTCCTCTTCCTATATCCTGTTTATCTGTTTAACGATTATTTTTTATTATTATTTTAATTTTTATTTGGAATCTTTCAAAAGTCTGATCACGTGTTGAAAGGGGAAACTTAACCTTCAAACTGCACTCCCTCAAAATTTAGATTATATATAAAGCATGTAATTGTAAAATAATTTCACTACTTCCATTACGACTTCTTCTTAGACTTCACTCCCAGAGGAGGGGACAGAGGCCCCTTACCTCTTAATTTTTAGACTCCGCCTGAGCCATGGTCGAAAGAGGTCGAATCTCTACCCCTGTAAATTCAGAGCACTACCTGTACATTTTTTAGAAGTAAATTACAGTAAAAAAGTTTTTTATCTTTTCCTTCGAGCAGTGCTCTCGTCCGAGAACTCAGTCAATAGAGAAAAATAATTTCCCGGTATGTTATAAGAAGCATCAGGGAATCTTCAGAGAATTTAGTAAGTTTTCACGTAATCCTCCGAACCCACCCAGTGGCATAGAAAGAGAAGAATTAACAGTCTGTCGATCCTATAGCGAGAGAAAAAAAATTAGAATGTTATAGAAGAAAAACTATTGCGAGAAATATCCGTTGCTGCCTCCTAACGAGAACCTCCGTCGATTCGAACCACCCAAGGCCATAGACGGAGGGGTTAACAAAGTGGCGACCCTATAGCCAGGATTTTAACAAGAGGATTTTAACAGGTGGCCACTCTTTGGCCAGGATAGAAATTACCCTGCCCCATGATAACAAAACTAGCGACCCCTGCATCAGGATTCTTCCAGTCTTCCAGACCCTGGAAATAGAACACCTGGCGACGCCCATTCTTCATCCAGGAACAAGTAGCCAGCAAGACACGTCTTCAGGACACGTTAAGGATTTCGCCGTAGAAATTTTGTTAGGTAGTTTTTTTTTTTTTTAGTAATTTGTAAACATCTGAAAACTCAGTATTGTTAACAGTTAATAAAAAGAACTAAGTCAGAATTAACAGGAAACACAGTGAACATTTCAGACACCAGTGATACATTTTTTTTATTGAAAGTAATTTTCACAAAAGTTGTTTTCACAGAGTTATTGTCACCAAAAGTTGATTTTCACAGTTATTGTCACAGAGTTGATTTTCAAATGTCACAGAGTTATTTTCAGAGAGTTATTTTCTGTTATTTTCACTATTATAGTTAGTATAGAATAATTTTATTTTATGTACCAAACATATTACTGTACCTTCGCGTACATTCGAGTGAAATGTCTTTACATTTCGTATTTTTGTTTACAATTTTTTTCAAATTATTGAATTGAATTGACTTGCAAATTGAGAAAGAGAGAGTTTATAGAGTTATAGAGATACTTGAAGTAGTTTCTAGTCAGTTTTAGTTGCAAATCCGTTGCAAATCAGTTCCAAGTCAGTTTTAGTTGCAAATAAGTTGCAAATCAGTTTTCAGACAGTTTCAGTAGACTTCACTGATAGCAGTTAAGTGCAGTCCATTTCAGTTAATTTTAGTTAGTTGGTTGCTTCCAAGAGGGACAACCAAACCCAGAGAATAATAGACTCCACTTGATAGAGTTCAAGTGCAGTCAATTTCAGTCAGTTTCAGTTTCTGTCAGTTTTCAGTGAGTCTCAAGAGAGTTTTCAGTCATTTTGAAGTTTTCAGTCAGTTCTGGTCAGTAGTTGCATCCAGAGGGACAACCGCCCCAGAGATTTATAGAAATACTTCATAACAGTTCAAGTCAGTAGGTTGCATCCAGAGGGACAACCGCCCCAGAGATTTATAGAAATACTTGATAGCAGTTCAAGTCAGTTCAAGTCAATTCAAGTCAGTTTCAATTCAAAGTCAGTTTCAGTTCAAAGTCAGTCAGTCAGTCAGTTAGTTAGTTTCAAGTCAGTCAGTCAGTCAGTCAGTCAGTTTTGAAGTCAGTTTCAGTCAGTTTTGAATCAGTTTCAGTAAGTTTTGAAGTCAGTTTGTTTTATTTGAAGTCAGTTTTGAAGTCAGTTGCAGTCAGTTTTGAAGTCAGTTTCAGTCAATTTTGAAGTAAATTTGTTTTATTTGAAGTCAGTTTGTTTTATTTGAAGTCAGTTTTGAAGTTAGTTTCAAGTCTCAGTTTTCAAGTCCAAAGTCAGTTTTCAAGTCCAAAGTAAGTTTTCAAGTCCCATGTCAGTTTTCAAGTCCAAGTCATTTCAGTTCAGTCAATTGAATTCAACTTTTTTTGTTGTTTAAGAGAATTTAGTTTAAGAGAATGTAATTTAAGAAAATTTAATTCAACCTTTCTTTTGTTATAAGAGAAAATTAAATTCAACCTGAATTGACCGGTTTGTGTCTTTAGTTCAGCCTTCTTTTTTTTTGTGGTAAGAAGGACATTGACCGAATCGTCTCCTTTTTGCATCAAGAAATTGCGTATATAAATATATAGGTAAAATTATATATTTTATTATTGGTAACCAAAAGCGTTTTTACAAATGTTTATAACGAATTTTATAATTATTGTGATTAGATGATAATAGTTGTGTAATAATTAATCGATCATGTCCCAATGACCTCCTTTTTAAATTACTATGCTGAGGAACATGCCGTCCCTCCGTTTTGTTTGACCTCCTTTAATTTTTGTTCTAAGCAGTGTGAAAATCAATTTCTTCCTAAAGAGCAAAGTGCTCACGAAAAGACATATTGTCAATTTCAGACATATCTCCCGCTTAGTCACTCAATTCCCCCGAATGTAGTACTCCAAACTTTGTTTTTTAATTTTATTTTATGTTAACACCCCAACCCCAGTTGAACCCAGTGTCAACCAGAGAAATGGTTCAACCATGGTTAATTCTTCTTTGGCTCCAGTTAAACCACAGTTTAACCAAAGTTGTTTTTTTATATTTTTTAAGAGTATGAACCCTATAACCTCATGTTAGTTCATTATAGTTTATATTTGATTTCTATTTTCAATTTTTATTTTTTTTATTTTTATTCGATTAATATTGAGTAAGTGTCGTTAAATTATTATATAACTTTGTTAATTCGAAAACCTTCCGAATCCTTACACACCCACACATGTATGTACACTATATATACAAACCTTATGCTAAAATCATTGGATATCACAATAAACTATTTCACTGCGTGTAAGTGCTAAATATGCTATTTAATCTTAATCATTTTTGCTTACTATATATAAATTTTTGCTCATGCATTTATTAAGTTATTTTAACCAAAGCTAATCTGTTCCTTAAAGTGTGTATATAAATATATATACGGACATAATCATAATCCACCAATGACCACTAATGATCTAGTTCTTCACAGGATGAACCAATCACTCTCATAATCCACAAACTCAATCATGTTCTACGTACACGTATATATACGTATGCGCATTTACGTATAACTTCAACGATAAATCCCTTTTCCCCATTTGGACATATCACCAACCAGTACGCTCTGTACCTAATACACACACAAATACACATTTGACCACAGGTCTATACAACATCCATAACGTAATTCAATTTTTACCTACAATAGTCAATAAAATTAGTTTATAGATTGTACGATCATGGTAACTTTGAAAAATTCCTGAACTTTAAAATTTATATTTTTCCCTTTTACCTACTATTCATTATGTATGTAATTTTTCCCACATAAAAATAAAATTTTGTAAAAATATCATTATTTGTCTAACTTAATTGTCTAAATTAACGTATTAATCCTTTTATTATTTTTCATAAATTAAAGTATTAATCTTTGAATTTTTTATATTTTATAATAATTCTCTAAGCAAGTGTCATGTTAAAGATTTGATTACGGTGCGTTGTACTCAACCACCCGAACTCACTTGTTCTGTATAAAATTTGTATTGTAAAGAAAAATTCGTTATCATCTAATTTGAATTCGTTAGGATATTATCCTTGTATTTTCTCAATTGGTTCGTATTGTATTGTTGATATATTTAAAGGGGAGAGCCCTGTAAAACTGAACAATGAATAATTAATATTCATTTTTACATAAGAAACCAAAATCGCCTGAGCAAGTTTGGATAGAATTTCGATTTTTGCCTTCTATTTTTTTTCAGTGTCACAACCATGCGACTTACCATTTCTACGGTTTAGTCGTATCCATATTTCCATTTTTCATTTGGTAGAGAATTTATTACAATTAATTATGGTTGTCCTGCATCTAACCCTCATCCCTAAATTTTATTAGATTATGCATACACATTGCACATGGCATGATTGGAACACTTGTTTGTACTTCTTTATTCATTACTGTATTCCTCTAATTCATCGTTTTCTAAATTCTCCCAATAATGACTTGTACTGTACGTACAAATTAAATAACTATGACGTCATAAAGTAACTTAATTCCCCTCACATTTTCCCGTCATTAATTTCCCTTCATCATATCTCTAGTATACAATGTGTGGAAATTCTTTAACATAATAATAAAAACAGTACACTCTATACGTCTTATTTATGTTGTTCATTCATACATCCATGTTCTTTCTTGATCTTTATCTTTTGTTAATTTTATTAATTATTGATTCTCCTACCTATTTTCTACTGACGCCCTATCAACCTATCAGTCCATGTTTACACGTGTCTATAGTACGCACACAACCCATTGTGTTACGGACTGATGTGTGTACAATACTTTCTGCATTCGTACATGTACCCTGATGATCATGATTGCGTACATAGTTACGTACATGTATATACGTCCACATGTATTCCGTTTACTTTTTCTTTTATTTGTTTAATTCCACACAAGACGGAAGTATACGCAATTCGCTGATCACAGCATAAATTGACATCTGAAAACGTAAACATCTCGCGCTCTGATACATTATCATGTATATATATATAGTATATATATATATATATATATATATATATATATATACTGTTTGTGCCCATGTACTTTGTTATACTCCTAACATCTTGATTGTCTATAAATATGAAACACTGAAAAAAAAATATAGTTAACTGTTTAATTGTAATTAACTGTAGTACTTTAATATAATGTAATTGATTTACTTTAATGAAACTATTATTTTTTTTTATTATTATTTTTTTTATTGGGATAAATTTTGGAGCTGCTTCCTTTTTGCCAAATAATTGGTGACTTGTTCTTTTCAAATTTCTTAATAATTTTTGTAGATTAGATGCATTCTCTCTTCGTTATAAAAGATGAAGTCATGTCTTGCCTTAAACTTTTAATTTTCATATGCATATCTTAATATAAGAATGCATAGTTCAATTTCCGTTTTTAATTAACTCGGCAGACCCGGAAAACATCAGATCTGAAAATACGCTGTTTAAGATAAAAATATGGCTTCCTCTTCCTATATCCTGTTTATCTGTTTAACGATTATTTTTTATTATTATTTTAATTTTTATTTGGAATCTTTCAAAAGTCTGATCACGTGTTGAAAGGGGAAACTTAACCTTCAAACTGCACTCCCTCAAAATTTAGATTATATATAAAGCATGTAATTGTAAAATAATTTCACTACTTCCATTACGACTTCTTCTTAGACTTCACTCCCAGAGGAGGGGACAGAGGCCCTTACCTCTTTAATTTTTAGACTCCGGCCTGAGCCATGGTCGAAAGAGGTCGAATCTCTACCCCTGTAAATTCAGAGCACTACCTGTACATTTTTTAGAAGTAAATTACAGTAAAAAAGTTTTTTATCTTTTCCTTCGAGCAGTGCTCTCGTCCGAGAACTCAGTCAATAGAGAAAAATAATTTCCCGGTATGTTATAAGAAGCATCAGGGAATCTTCAGAGAATTTAGTAAGTTTTCACGTAATCCTCCGAACCCACCCAGTGGCATAGAAAGAGAAGAATTAACAGTCTGTCGATCCTATAGCGAGAGAAAAAAAATTAGAATGTTATAGAAGAAAAACTATTGCGAGAAATATCCGTTGCTGCCTCCTAACGAGAACCTCCGTCGATTCGAACCACCCAAGGCCATAGACGGAGGGGTTAACAAAGTGGCGACCCTATAGCCAGGATTTTAACAAGAGGATTTTAACAGGTGGCCACTCTTTGGCCAGGATAGAAATTACCCTGCCCCATGATAACAAAACTAGCGACCCCTGCATCAGGATTCTTCCAGTCTTCCAGACCCTGGAAATAGAACACTGGCGACGCCCATTCTTCATCCAGGAACAAGTAGCCAGCAAGACACGTCTTCAGGACACGTTAAGGATTTCGCCGTAGAAATTTTGTTAGGTAGTTTTTTTTTTTTAGTAATTTGTAAACATCTGAAAACTCAGTATTGTTAACAGTTAATAAAAAGAACTAAGTCAGAATTAACAGGAAACACAGTGAACATTTCAGACACCAGTGATACATTTTTTTTATTGAAAGTAATTTTCACAAAAGTTGTTTTCACAGAGTTATTGTCACCAAAAGTTGATTTTCAGAGTTATTGTCACAGAAGTTGATTTTCACAGTTATTGTCACAGAGTTAAATGTCACAGAGTTATTTTCAGAGAGTTATTTTCTGTTATTTTCACTATTATAGTTAGTATAGAATAATTTTATTTTATGTACCAAACATATTACTGTACCTTCGCGTACATTCGAGTGAAATGTCTTTACATTTCGTATTTTTGTTTACAATTTTTTTCAAATTATTGAATTGAATTGACTTGCAAATTGAGAAAGAGAGAGTTTATAGAGTTATAGAGATACTTGAAGTAGTTTCTAGTCAGTTTTAGTTGCAAATCCGTTGCAAATCAGTTCCAAGTCAGTTTTAGTTGCAAATAAGTTGCAAATCAGTTTTCAGACAGTTTCAGTAGACTTCACTGATAGCAGTTAAGTGCAGTCCATTTCAGTTAATTTTAGTTAGTTGGTTGCTTCCAAGAGGGACAACCAAACCCAGAGAATAATAGACTCCACTTGATAGAGTTCAAGTGCAGTCAATTTCAGTCAGTTTCAGTTTCTGTCAGTTTTCAGTGAGTCTCAAGAGAGTTTTCAGTCATTTTGAAGTTTTCAGTCAGTTCTGGTCAGTAGGTTGCATCCAGAGGGACAACCGCCCCAGAGATTTATAGAAATACTTCATAACAGTTCAAGTCAGTAGGTTGCATCCAGAGGGACAACCGCCCCAGAGATTTATAGAAATAGATAGCAGTTCAAGTCAGTTCAAGTCAATTCAAAGTCAGTTTCAATTCAAAGTCAGTTTTCAGTTCAAAGTCAGTCAGTCAGTTAGTTAGTTTCAAGTCAGTCAGTCAGTCAGTCAGTCAGTTTTGAAGTCAGTTTCAGTCAGTTTTGAATCAGTTTCAGTAAGTTTTGAAGTCAGTTTGTTTTATTTGAAGTCAGTTTTGAAGTCAGTTGCAGTCAGTTTTGAAGTCAGTTTCAGTCAATTTTGAAGTAAATTTGTTTTATTTGAAGTCAGTTTGTTTTATTTGAAGTCAGTTTTGAAGTTAGTTTCAAGTCTCAGTTTTCAAGTCCAAAGTCAGTTTTCAAGTCCAAAGTAAGTTTTCAAGTCCCATGTCAGTTTTCAAGTCCCAAGTCATTTCAGTTCAGTCAATTGAATTCAACTTTTTTTGTTGTTTAAGAGAATTTAGTTTAAGAGAATGTAATTTAAGAAAATTTAATTCAACCTTTCTTTTTGTTATAAGAGAAAATTAAATTCAACCTGAATTGACCGGTTTGTGTCTTTAGTTCAGCCTTCTTTTTTTTGTGGTAAGAAGGACATTGACGAATCGTCTCCTTTTTGCATCAAGAAATTGCGTATATAAATATATAGGTAAAATTATATATTTTATTATTGGTAACCAAAAGCGTTTTTACAAATGTTTATAACGAATTTTATAATTATTGTGATTAGATGATAATAGTTGTGTAATAATTAATCGATCATGTCCCAATGACCTCCTTTTTAAATTACTATGCTGAGGAACATGCCGTCCCTCCGTTTTGTTTGACCTCCTTTAATTTTTGTTCTAAGCAGTGTGAAAATCAATTTCTTCCTAAAGAGCAAAGTGCTCACGAAAAGACATATTGTCAATTTCAGACATATCTCCCCGCTTAGTCACTCAATTCCCCCGAATGTAGTACTCCAAACTTTGTTTTTTTAATTTTATTTTATGTTAACACCCCAACCCCAGTTGAACCCAGTGTCAACCAGAGAAATGGTTCAACCATGGTTAATTCTTCTTTGGCTCCAGTTAAACCACAGTTTAACCAAAGTTGTTTTTTTATATTTTTTAAGAGTATGAACCCTATAACCTCATGTTAGTTCATTATAGTTTATATTTGATTTCTATTTTCAATTTTTTTATTTTTTTATATTTTATTCGATTAATATTGAGTAAGTGTCGTTAAATTATTATATAACTTTGTTAATTCGAAAACCTTCCGAATCCTTACACACCCACACATGTATGTACACTTAATATACAAACCTTATGCTAAAATCATTGGATATCACAATAAACTATTTCACTGCGTGTAAGTGCTAAATATGCTATTTAATCTTAATCATTTTTGCTTACTATATATAAATTTTTGCTCATGCATTTATTAAGTTATTTTAACCAAAGCTAATCTGTTCCTTAAAGTGTGTATATAAATATATATACGGACATAATCATAATCCACCAATGACCACTAATGATCTAGTTCTTCACAGGATGAACCAATCACTCATAATCCACAAACTCAATCATGTTCTACGTACACGTATATATACGTATGCGCATTTACGTATAACTTCAACGATAAATCCCTTTTCCCCATTTGGACATATCACCAACCAGTACGCTCTGTACCTAATACACACAAATACACATTTGACCACAGGTCTATACAACATCCATAACGTAATTCAATTTTTACCTACAATAGTCAATAAAATTAGTTTATAGATTGTACGATCATGGTAACTTTGAAAAATTCCTGAACTTTAAAATTTATATTTTTCCCTTTTACCTACTATTCATTATGTATGTAATTTTTCCCACATAAAAATAAAATTTTGTAAAAATATCATTATTTGTCTAACTTAATTGTCTAAATTAACGTATTAATCCTTTTATTATGTTTCATAAATTAAAGTATTAATCTTTGAATTTTTTATATTTTATAATAATTCTCTAAGCAAGTGTCATGTTAAAGATTTGATTACGGTGCGTTGTACTCAACCACCCGAACTCACTTGTTCTGTATAAAATTTGTATTGTAAAGAAAAATTCGTTATCATCTAATTTGAATTCGTTAGGATATTATCTCCTTGTATTTTCTCAATTGGTCGTATTGTATTGTTGATAATATCATTTTTAAAGGGGAGAGCCCTGTAAAACTGAACAATGAATAATTAATATTCATTTTACATAAGAAACCAAAATCGCCTGAGCAAGTTTGGATAGAATTTCGATTTTTGCCTTCTATTTTTTTTCAGTGTCACAACCATGCGACTTACCATTTCTACGGTTTAGTCGTATCCATATTTCCATTTTTCATTTGGTAGAGAATTTATTACAATTAATTATGGTTGTCCTGCATCTAACCCTCATCCCTAAATTTTATTAGATTATGCATACACATTGCACATGGCATGATTGGAACACTTGTTTGTACTTCTTTATTCATTACTGTATTCCTCTAATTCATCGTTTTCTAAATTCTCCCAATAATGACTTGTACTGTACGTACAAATTAAATAACTATGACGTCATAAAGTAACTTAATTCCCCTCACATTTTCCCGTCATTAATTTCCCTTCATCATATCTCTAGTATACAATGTGTGGAAATTCTTTAACATAATAATAAAAACAGTACACTCTATACGTCATTATTTATGTTGTTCATTCATACATCCATGTTCTTTCTTGATCTTTATCTTTTGTTAATTTTATTAATTATTGATTCTCCTACCTATTTTCTACTGACGCCCTATCAACCTATCAGTCCATGTTTACACGTGTCTATAGTACGCACACAACCCATTGTGTTACGGACTGATGTGTGTACAATACTTTCTGCATTCGTACATGTACCCTGATGATCATGATTGCGTACATAGTTACGTACATGTATATACGTCCACATGTATTCCGTTTACTTTTTCTTTTATTTGTTTAATTCCACACAAGACGGAAGTATACGCAATTCGCTGATCACAGCATAAATTGACATCTGAAAACGTAAACATCTCGCGCTCTGATACATTATCATGTATATATATATATATATATATATATATATATATATATATACTGTTTGTGCCCATGTACTTTGTTATACTCCTAACATCTTGATTGTCTATAAATATGAAACACTGAAAAAAAATATAGTTAACTGTTTAATTGTAATTAACTGTAGTACTTTAATATAATGTAATTGATTTACTTTAATGAAACTATTATTTTTTTATTATTATTATTTTTTTTATTGGGATAAATTTTGGAGCTGCTTCCTTTTTGCCAAATAATTGGTGACTTGTTCTTTTCAAATTTCTTAATAATTTTTGTAGATTAGATGCATTCTCTCTTCGTTATAAAAGATGAAGTCATGTCTTGCCTTAAACTTTTTTTCATATGCATATCTTAATATAAGAATGCATAGTTCAATTTCCGTTTTTAATTAACTCGGCAGACCCGGAAAACATCAGATCTGAAAATACGCTGTTTAAGATAAAAATATGGCTTCCTCTTCCTATATCCTGTTTATCTGTTTAACGATTATTTTTTATTATTATTTTAATTTTTATTTGGAATCTTTCAAAAGTCTGATCACGTGTTGAAAGGGGAAACTTAACCTTCAAACTGCACTCCCTCAAAATTTAGATTATATATAAAGCATGTAATTGTAAAATAATTTCACTACTTCCATTACGACTTCTTCTTAGACTTCACTCCCAGAGGAGGGGACAGAGGCCCCTTACCTCTTAATTTTTAGACTCCGGCCTGAGCCATGGTCGAAAGAGGTCGAATCTCTACCCCTGTAAATTCAGAGCACTACCTGTACATTTTTTAGAAGTAAATTACAGTAAAAAAGTTTTTTATCTTTTCCTTCGAGCGTGCTCTCGTCCGAGAACTCAGTCAATAGAGAAAAATAATTTCCCGGTATGTTATAAGAAGCATCAGGGAATCTTCAGAGAATTTAGTAAGTTTTCACGTAATCCTCCGAACCCACCCAGTGGCATAGAAAGAGAAGAATTAACAGTCTGTCGATCCTATAGCGAGAGAAAAAAATTAGAATGTTATAGAAGAAAAACTATTGCGAGAAATATCCGTTGCTGCCTCCTAACGAGAACCTCCGTCGATTCGAACCACCCAAGGCCATAGACGGAGGGGTTAACAAAGTGGCGACCCTATAGCCAGGATTTTAACAAGAGGATTTTAACAGGTGGCCACTCTTTGGCCAGGATAGAAATTACCCTGCCCCATGATAACAAAACTAGCGACCCCTGCATCAGGATTCTTCCAGTCTTCCAGACCCTGGAAATAGAACACCTGGCGACGCCCATTCTTCATCCAGGAACAAGTAGCCAGCAAGACACGTCTTCAGGACACGTTAAGGATTTCGCCGTAGAAATTTTGTTAGGTAGTTTTTTTTTTTTTAGTAATTTGTAAACATCTGAAAACTCAGTATTGTTAACAGTTAATAAAAAGAACTAAGTCAGAATTAACAGGAAACACAGTGAACATTTCAGACACCAGTGATACATTTTTTTTATTGAAAGTAATTTTCACAAAAGTTGTTTTCACAGAGTTATTGTCACCAAAAGTTGATTTTCAGAGTTATTGTCACAGAAGTTGATTTTCACAGTTATTGTCACAGAGTTAAATGTCACAGAGTTATTTTCAGAGAGTTATTTTCTGTTATTTTCACTATTATAGTTAGTATAGAATAATTTTATTTTATGTACCAAACATATTACTGTACCTTCGCGTACATTCGAGTGAAATGTCTTTACATTTCGTATTTTTGTTTACAATTTTTTTCAAATTATTGAATTGAATTGACTTGCAAATTGAGAAAGAGAGAGTTTATAGAGTTATAGAGATACTTGAAGTAGTTTCTAGTCAGTTTTAGTTGCAAATCCGTTGCAAATCAGTTCCAAGTCAGTTTTAGTTGCAAATAAGTTGCAAATCAGTTTTCAGACAGTTTCAGTAGACTTCACTGATAGCAGTTAAGTGCAGTCCATTTCAGTTAATTTTAGTTAGTTGGTTGCTTCCAAGAGGGACAACCAAACCCAGAGAATAATAGACTCCACTTGATAGAGTTCAAGTGCAGTCAATTTCAGTCAGTTTCAGTTTCTGTCAGTTTTCAGTGAGTCTCAAGAGAGTTTTCAGTCATTTTGAAGTTTTCAGTCAGTTCTGGTCAGTAGGTTGCATCCAGAGGGACAACCGCCCCAGAGATTTATAGAAATACTTCATAACAGTTCAAGTCAGTAGGTTGCATCCAGAGGGACAACCGCCCCAGAGATTTATAGAAATACTTGATAGCAGTTCAAGTCAGTTCAAGTCAATTCAAAGTCAGTTTCAATTCAAAGTCAGTTTCAGTTCAAAGTCAGTCAGTCAGTTAGTTAGTTTCAAGTCAGTCAGTCAGTCAGTCAGTCAGTTTTGAAGTCAGTTTCAGTCAGTTTTGAATCAGTTTCAGTAAGTTTTGAAGTCAGTTTGTTTTATTTGAAGTCAGTTTTGAAGTCAGTTGCAGTCAGTTTTGAAGTCAGTTTCAGTCAATTTTGAAGTAAATTTGTTTTATTTGAAGTCAGTTTGTTTTATTTGAAGTCAGTTTTGAAGTTAGTTTCAAGTCTCAGTTTTCAAGTCCAAAGTCAGTTTTCAAGTCCAAAGTAAGTTTTCAAGTCCCATGTCAGTTTTCAAGTCCCAAGTCATTTCAGTTCAGTCAATTGAATTCAACTTTTTTTGTTGTTTAAGAGAATTTAGTTTAAGAGAATGTAATTTAAGAAAATTTAATTCAACCTTTCTTTTTGTTATAAGAGAAAATTAAATTCAACCTGAATTGACCGGTTTGTGTCTTTAGTTCAGCCTTCTTTTTTTTTGTGGTAAGAAGGACATTGACCGAATCGTCTCCTTTTTGCATCAAGAAATTGCGTATAAATATATAGGTAAAATTATATATTTTATTATTGGTAACCAAAAGCGTTTTTACAAATGTTTATAACGAATTTTATAATTATTGTGATTAGATGATAATAGTTGTGTAATAATTAATCGATCATGTCCCAATGACCTCCTTTTTAAATTACTATGCTGAGGAACATGCCGTCCCTCCGTTTTGTTTGACCTCCTTTAATTTTTGTTCTAAGCAGTGTGAAAATCAATTTCTTCCTAAAGAGCAAAGTGCTCACGAAAAGACATATTGTCAATTTCAGACATATCTCCCCGCTTAGTCACTCAATTCCCCCGAATGTAGTACTCCAAACTTTGTTTTTTTAATTTTATTTTATGTTAACACCCCAACCCCAGTTGAACCCAGTGTCAACCAGAGAAATGGTTCAACCATGGTTAATTCTTCTTTGGCTCCAGTTAAACCACAGTTTAACCAAAGTTGTTTTTTTATATTTTTTAAGAGTATGAACCCTATAACCTCATGTTAGTTCATTATAGTTTATATTTGATTTCTATTTTCAATTTTTTTATTTTTTTATATTTTTATTCGATTAATATTGAGTAAGTGTCGTTAAATTATTATATAACTTTGTTAATTCGAAAACCTTCCGAATCCTTACACACCCACACATGTATGTACACTATATATACAAACCTTATGCTAAAATCATTGGATATCACAATAAACTATTTCACTGCGTGTAAGTGCTAAATATGCTATTTAATCTTAATCATTTTTGCTTACTATATATAAATTTTTGCTCATGCATTTATTAAGTTATTTTAACCAAAGCTAATCTGTTCCTTAAAGTGTGTATATAAATATATATACGGACATAATCATAATCCACCAATGACCACTAATGATCTAGTTCTTCACAGGATGAACCAATCACTCTCATAATCCACAAACTCAATCATGTTCTACGTACACGTATATATACGTATGCGCATTTACGTATAACTTCAACGATAAATCCCTTTTCCCCATTTGGACATATCACCAACCAGTACGCTCTGTACCTAATACACACAAATACACATTTGACCACAGGTCTATACAACATCCAACGTAATTCAATTTTTACCTACAATAGTCAATAAAATTAGTTTATAGATTGTACGATCAT
Source organism: Bathynomus jamesi (assembly GCA_023014485.1). Taxonomy (NCBI): domain Eukaryota; kingdom Metazoa; phylum Arthropoda; class Malacostraca; order Isopoda; family Cirolanidae; genus Bathynomus; species Bathynomus jamesi. The sequence goes on from JAJOZX010000815.1 coordinate 235,726, forward strand.
GGTAACTTTGAAAAATTCCTGAACTTTAAAATTTATATTTTTCCCTTTTACCTACTATTCATTATGTATGTAATTTTTCCCACAAAAATAAAATTTTGTAAAAAATATCATTATTTGTCTAACTTAATTGTCTAAATTAACGTATTAATCCTTTTATTATGTTTGCATAAATTAAAGTATTAATCTTTGAATTTTTTATATTTTATAATAATTCTCTAAGCAAGTGTCATGTTAAAGATTTGATTACGGTGCGTTGTACTCAACCACCCGAACTCACTTGTTCTGTATAAAATTTGTATTGTAAAGAAAAATTCGTTATCATCTAATTTGAATTCGTTAGGATATTATCTCCTTGTATTTTCTCAATTGGTTCGTATTGTATTGTTGATAATATCATTTTTAAAGGGGAGAGCCCTGTAAAACTGAACAATGAATAATTAATATTCATTTTTACATAAGAAACCAAAATCGCCTGAGCAAGTTTGGATAGAATTTCGATTTTTGCCTTCTATTTTTTTTCAGTGTCACAACCATGCGACTTACCATTTCTACGGTTTAGTCGTATCCATATTTCCATTTTTCATTTGGTAGAGAATTTATTACAATTAATTATGGTTGTCCTGCATCTAACCCTCATCCCTAAATTTTATTAGATTATGCATACACATTGCACATGGCATGATTGGAACACTTGTTTGTACTTCTTTATTCATTACTGTATTCCTCTAATTCATCGTTTTCTAAATTCTCCCAATAATGACTTGTACTGTACGTACAAATTAAATAACTATGACGTCATAAAGTAACTTAATTCCCCTCACATTTTCCCGTCATTAATTTCCCTTCATCATATCTCTAGTATACAATGTGTGGAAATTCTTTAACATAATAATAAAAACAGTACACTCTATACGTCATTATTTATGTTGTTCATTCATACATCCATGTTCTTTCTTGATCTTTATCTTTTGTTAATTTTATTAATTATTGATTCTCCTACCTATTTTCTACTGACGCCCTATCAACCTATCAGTCCATGTTTACACGTGTCTATAGTACGCACACAACCCATTGTGTTACGGACTGATGTGTGTACAATACTTTCTGCATTCGTACATGTACCCTGATGATCATGATTGCGTACATAGTTACGTACATGTATATACGTCCACATGTATTCCGTTTACTTTTTCTTTTATTTGTTTAATTCCACACAAGACGGAAGTATACGCAATTCGCTGATCACAGCATAAATTGACATCTGAAAACGTAAACATCTCGCGCTCTGATACATTATCATGTATATATATATATATATATATATATATATATATATACTGTTTGTGCCCATGTACTTTGTTATACTCCTAACATCTTGATTGTCTATAAATATGAAACACTGAAAAAAAAATATAGTTAACTGTTTAATTGTAATTAACTGTAGTACTTTAATATAATGTAATTGATTTACTTTAATGAAACTATTATTTTTTATTATTATTATTTTTTTATTGGGATAAATTTTGGAGCTGCTTCCTTTTTGCCAAATAATTGGTGACTTGTTCTTTTCAAATTTCTTAATAATTTTTGTAGATTAGATGCATTCTCTCTTCGTTATAAAAGATGAAGTCATGTCTTGCCTTAAACTTTTAATTTTCATATGCATATCTTAATATAAGAATGCATAGTTCAATTTCCGTTTTTAATTAACTCGGCAGACCCGGAAAACATCAGATCTGAAAATACGCTGTTTAAGATAAAAATATGGCTTCCTCTTCCTATATCCTGTTTATCTGTTTAACGATTATTTTTTATTATTATTTTAATTTTTATTTGGAATCTTTCAAAAGTCTGATCACGTGTTGAAAGGGGAAACTTAACCTTCAAACTGCACTCCCTCAAAATTTAGATTATATATAAAGCATGTAATTGTAAAATAATTTCACTACTTCCATTACGACTTCTTCTTAGACTTCACTCCCAGAGGAGGGGACAGAGGCCCCTTACCTCTTTAATTTTTAGACTCCGGCCTGAGCCATGGTCGAAAGAGGTCGAATCTCTACCCCTGTAAATTCAGAGCACTACCTGTACATTTTTTAGAAGTAAATTACAGTAAAAAAGTTTTTTATCTTTTCCTTCGAGCAGTGCTCTCGTCCGAGAACTCAGTCAATAGAGAAAAATAATTTCCCGGTATGTTATAAGAAGCATCAGGGAATCTTCAGAGAATTTAGTAAGTTTTCACGTAATCCTCCGAACCCACCCAGTGGCATAGAAAGAGAAGAATTAACAGTCTGTCGATCCTATAGCGAGAGAAAAAAAATTAGAATGTTATAGAAGAAAAACTATTGCGAGAAATATCCGTTGCTGCCTCCTAACGAGAACCTCCGTCGATTCGAACCACCCAAGGCCATAGACGGAGGGGTTAACAAAGTGGCGACCCTATAGCCAGGATTTTAACAAGAGGATTTTAACAGGTGGCCACTCTTTGGCCAGGATAGAAATTACCCTGCCCCATGATAACAAAACTAGCGACCCCTGCATCAGGATTCTTCCAGTCTTCCAGACCCTGGAAATAGAACACCTGGCGACGCCCATTCTTCATCCAGGAACAAGTAGCCAGCAAGACACGTCTTCAGGACACGTTAAGGATTTCGCCGTAGAAATTTTGTTAGGTAGTTTTTTTTTTTTTAGTAATTTGTAAACATCTGAAAACTCAGTATTGTTAACAGTTAATAAAAAGAACTAAGTCAGAATTAACAGGAAACACAGTGAACATTTCAGACACCAGTGATACATTTTTTTTATTGAAAGTAATTTTCACAAAAGTTGTTTTCACAGAGTTATTGTCACCAAAAGTTGATTTTCACAGTTATTGTCACAGAGTTAAATGTCACAGAGTTATTTTCAGAGAGTTATTTTCTGTTATTTTCACTATTATAGTTAGTATAGAATAATTTTATTTTATGTACCAAACATATTACTGTACCTTCGCGTACATTCGAGTGAAATGTCTTTACATTTCGTATTTTTGTTTACAATTTTTTTCAAATTATTGAATTGAATGAATTGACTTGCAAATTGAGAAAGAGAGAGTTTATAGAGTTATAGAGATACTTGAAGTAGTTTCTAGTCAGTTTAGTTGCAAATCCGTTGCAAATCAGTTCCAAGTCAGTTTTAGTTGCAAATAAGTTGCAAATCAGTTTTCAGACAGTTTCAGTAGACTTCACTGATAGCAGTTAAGTGCAGTCCATTTCAGTTAATTTTAGTTAGTTGGTTGCTTCCAAGAGGGACAACCAAACCCAGAGAATAATAGACTCCACTTGATAGAGTTCAAGTGCAGTCAATTTCAGTCAGTTTCAGTTTCTGTCAGTTTTCAGTGAGTCTCAAGAGAGTTTTCAGTCATTTTGAAGTTTTCAGTCAGTTCTGGTCAGTAGGTTGCATCCAGAGGGACAACCGCCCCAGAGATTTATAGAAATACTTCATAACAGTTCAAGTCAGTAGGTTGCATCCAGAGGGACAACCGCCCAGAGATTTATAGAAATACTTGATAGCAGTTCAAGTCAGTTCAAGTCAATTCAAAGTCAGTTTCAATTCAAAGTCAGTTTCAGTTCAAAGTCAGTCAGTCAGTTAGTTAGTTTCAAGTCAGTCAGTCAGTCAGTCAGTCAGTTTTGAAGTCAGTTTCAGTCAGTTTTGAATCAGTTTCAGTAAGTTTTGAAGTCAGTTTGTTTTATTTGAAGTCAGTTTTGAAGTCAGTTGCAGTCAGTTTTGAAGTCAGTTTCAGTCAATTTTGAAGTAAATTTTTTTATTTGAAGTCAGTTTGTTTTATTTGAAGTCAGTTTGAAGTTAGTTTCAAGTCTCAGTTTCAAGTCCAAAGTCAGTTTTCAAGTCCAAAGTAAGTTTTCAAGTCCCATGTCAGTTTTCAAGTCCCAAGTCATTTCAGTTCAGTCAATTGAATTCAACTTTTTTTGTTGTTTAAGAGAATTTAGTTTAAGAGAATGTAATTTAAGAAAATTTAATTCAACCTTTCTTTTTGTTATAAGAGAAAATTAAATTCAACCTGAATTGACCGGTTTGTGTCTTTAGTTCAGCCTTCTTTTTTTTTGTGGTAAGAAGGACATTGACCGAATCGTCTCCTTTTTGCATCAAGAAATTGCGTATATAAATATATAGGTAAAATTATATATTTTATTATTGGTAACCAAAAGCGTTTTTACAAATGTTTATAACGAATTTTATAATTATTGTGATTAGATGATAATAGTTGTGTAATAATTAATCGATCATGTCCCAATGACCTCCTTTTTAAATTACTATGCTGAGGAACATGCCGTCCCTCCGTTTTGTTTGACCTCCTTTAATTTTTGTTCTAAGCAGTGTGAAAATCAATTTCTTCCTAAAGAGCAAAGTGCTCACGAAAAGACATATTGTCAATTTCAGACATATCTCCCCGCTTAGTCACTCAATTCCCCCGAATGTAGTACTCCAAACTTTGTTTTTTTAATTTTATTTTATGTTAACACCCCAACCCCAGTTGAACCCAGTGTCAACCAGAGAAATGGTTCAACCATGGTTAATTCTTCTTTGGCTCCAGTTAAACCACAGTTTAACCAAAGTTGTTTTTTTATATTTTTTAAGAGTATGAACCCTATAACCTCATGTTAGTTCATTATAGTTTATATTTGATTTCTATTTTCAATTTTTATATTTTTTTATATTTTTATTCGATTAATATTGAGTAAGTGTCGTTAAATTATTATATAACTTTGTTAATTCGAAAACCTTCCGAATCCTTACACACCCACACATGTATGTACACTATATATACAAACCTTATGCTAAAATCATTGGATATCACAATAAACTATTTCACTGCGTGTAAGTGCTAAATATGCTATTTAATCTTAATCATTTTTGCTTACTATATATAAATTTTTGCTCATGCATTTATTAAGTTATTTTAACCAAAGCTAATCTGTTCCTTAAAGTGTGTATATAAATATATATACGGACATAATCATAATCCACCAATGACCACTAATGATCTAGTTCTTCACAGGATGAACCAATCACTCTCATAATCCACAAACTCAATCATGTTCTACGTACACGTATATATACGTATGCGCATTTACGTATAACTTCAACGATAAATCCCTTTTCCCCATTTGGACATATCACCAACCAGTACGCTCTGTACCTAATACACACAAATACACATTTGACCACAGGTCTATACAACATCCATAACGTAATTCAATTTTTACCTACAATAGTCAATAAAATTAGTTTATAGATTGTACGATCATGGTAACTTTGAAAAATTCCTGAACTTTAAAATTTATATTTTTCCCTTTTACCTACTATTCATTATGTATGTAATTTTTCCCACATAAAAATAAAATTTTGTAAAAATATCATTATTTGTCTAACTTAATTGTCTAAATTAACGTATTAATCCTTTTATTATGTTTTCATAAATTAAAGTATTAATCTTTGAATTTTTTATATTTTATAATAATTCTCTAAGCAAGTGTCATGTTAAAGATTTGATTACGGTGCGTTGTACTCAACCACCCGAACTCACTTGTTCTGTATAAAATTTGTATTGTAAAGAAAAATTCGTTATCATCTAATTTGAATTCGTTAGGATATTATCTCCTTGTATTTTCTCAATTGGTTCGTATTGTATTGTTGATAATATCATTTTTAAAGGGGAGAGCCCTGTAAAACTGAACAATGAATAATTAATATTCATTTTTACATAAGAAACCAAAATCGCCTGAGCAAGTTTGGATAGAATTTCGATTTTTGCCTTCTATTTTTTTTCAGTGTCACAACCATGCGACTTACCATTTCTACGGTTTAGTCGTATCCATATTTCCATTTTTCATTTGGTAGAGAATTTATTACAATTAATTATGGTTGTCCTGCATCTAACCCTCATCCCTAAATTTTATTAGATTATGCATACACATTGCACATGGCATGATTGGAACACTTGTTTGTACTTCTTTATTCATTACTGTATTCCTCTAATTCATCGTTTTCTAAATTCTCCCAATAATGACTTGTACTGTACGTACAAATTAAATAACTATGACGTCATAAAGTAACTTAATTCCCCTCACATTTTCCCGTCATTAATTTCCCTTCATCATATCTCTAGTATACAATGTGTGGAAATTCTTTAACATAATAATAAAAACAGTACACTCTATACGTCATTATTTATGTTGTTCATTCATACATCCATGTTCTTTCTTGATCTTTATCTTTTGTTAATTTTATTAATTATTGATTCTCCTACCTATTTTCTACTGACGCCCTATCAACCTATCAGTCCATGTTTACACGTGTCTATAGTACGCACACAACCCATTGTGTTACGGACTGATGTGTGTACAATACTTTCTGCATTCGTACATGTACCCTGATGATCATGATTGCGTACATAGTTACGTACATGTATATACGTCCACATGTATTCCGTTTACTTTTTCTTTTATTTGTTTAATTCCACACAAGACGGAAGTATACGCAATTCGCTGATCACAGCATAAATTGACATCTGAAAACGTAAACATCTCGCGCTCTGATACATTATCATGTATATATATATATATATATATATATATATATATATATATCTGTTTGTGCCCATGTACTTTGTTATACTCCTAACATCTTGATTGTCTATAAATATGAAACACTGAAAAAAAAATATAGTTAACTGTTTAATTGTAATTAACTGTAGTACTTTAATATAATGTAATTGATTTACTTTAATGAAACTATTATTTTTTTATTATTATTATTTTTTTTATTGGGATAAATTTTGGAGCTGCTTCCTTTTTGCCAAATAATTGGTGACTTGTTCTTTTCAAATTTCTTAATAATTTTTGTAGATTAGATGCATTCTCTCTTCGTTATAAAAGATGAAGTCATGTCTTGCCTTAAACTTTTAATTTTCATATGCATATCTTAATATAAGAATGCATAGTTCAATTTCCGTTTTTAATTAACTCGGCAGACCCGGAAAACATCAGATCTGAAAATACGCTGTTTAAGATAAAAATATGGCTTCCTCTTCCTATATCCTGTTTATCTGTTTAACGATTATTTTTTATTATTATTTTAATTTTTATTTGGAATCTTTCAAAAGTCTGATCACGTGTTGAAAGGGGAAACTTAACCTTCAAACTGCACTCCCTCAAAATTTAGATTATATATAAAGCATGTAATTGTAAAATAATTCACTACTTCCATTACGACTTCTTCTTAGACTTCACTCCCAGAGGAGGGGACAGAGGCCCCTTACCTCTTTAATTTTTAGACTCCGGCCTGAGCCATGGTCGAAAGAGGTCGAATCTCTACCCCTGTAAATTCAGAGCACTACCTGTACATTTTTTAGAAGTAAATTACAGTAAAAAAGTTTTTTATCTTTTCCTTCGAGCAGTGCTCTCGTCCGAGAACTCAGTCAATAGAGAAAAATAATTTCCCGGTATGTTATAAGAAGCATCAGGGAATCTTCAGAGAATTTAGTAAGTTTTCACGTAATCCTCCGAACCCACCCAGTGGCATAGAAAGAGAAGAATTAACAGTCTGTCGATCCTATAGCGAGAGAAAAAAAATTAGAATGTTATAGAAGAAAAACTATTGCGAGAAATATCCGTTGCTGCCTCCTAACGAGAACCTCCGTCGATTCGAACCACCCAAGGCCATAGACGGAGGGGTTAACAAAGTGGCGACCCTATAGCCAGGATTTTAACAAGAGGATTTTAACAGGTGGCCACTCTTTGGCCAGGATAGAAATTACCCTGCCCCATGATAACAAAACTAGCGACCCCTGCATCAGGATTCTTCCAGTCTTCCAGACCCTGGAAATAGAACACCTGGCGACGCCCATTCTTCATCCAGGAACAAGTAGCCAGCAAGACACGTCTTCAGGACACGTTAAGGATTTCGCCGTAGAAATTTTGTTAGGTAGTTTTTTTTTTTTAGTAATTTGTAAACATCTGAAAACTCAGTATTGTTAACAGTTAATAAAAAGAACTAAGTCAGAATTAACAGGAAACACAGTGAACATTTCAGACACCAGTGATACATTTTTTTTATTGAAAGTAATTTTCACAAAAGTTGTTTTCACAGAGTTATTGTCACCAAAAGTTGATTTTCACAGTTATTGTCACAGAGTTAAATGTCACAGAGTTATTTCAGAGAGTTATTTTCTGTTATTTTCACTATTATAGTTAGTATAGAATAATTTTATTTTATGTACCAAACATATTACTGTACCTTCGCGTACATTCGAGTGAAATGTCTTTACATTTCGTATTTTTGTTTACAATTTTTTTCAAATTATTGAATTGAATTGACTTGCAAATTGAGAAAGAGAGAGTTTATAGAGTTATAGAGATACTTGAAGTAGTTTCTAGTCAGTTTTAGTTGCAAATCCGTTGCAAATCAGTTCCAAGTCAGTTTTAGTTGCAAATAAGTTGCAAATCAGTTTTCAGACAGTTTCAGTAGACTTCACTGATAGCAGTTAAGTGCAGTCCATTTCAGTTAATTTTAGTTAGTTGGTTGCTTCCAAGAGGGACAACCAAACCCAGAGAATAATAGACTCCACTTGATAGAGTTCAAGTGCAGTCAATTTCAGTCAGTTTCAGTTTCTGTCAGTTTTCAGTGAGTCTCAAGAGAGTTTTCAGTCATTTTGAAGTTTTCAGTCAGTTCTGGTCAGTAGGTTGCATCCAGAGGGACAACCGCCCCAGAGATTTATAGAAATACTTCATAACAGTTCAAGTCAGTAGGTTGCATCCAGAGGGACAACCGCCCCAGAGATTTATAGAAATACTTGATAGCAGTTCAAGTCAGTTCAAGTCAATTCAAAGTCAGTTTCAATTCAAAGTCAGTTTCAGTTCAAAGTCAGTCAGTCAGTTAGTTAGTTTCAAGTCAGTCAGTCAGTCAGTCAGTCAGTTTTGAAGTCAGTTTCAGTCAGTTTTGAATCAGTTTCAGTAAGTTTTGAAGTCAGTTTGTTTTATTTGAAGTCAGTTTTGAAGTCAGTTGCAGTCAGTTTTGAAGTCAGTTTCAGTCAATTTTGAAGTAAATTTGTTTTATTTGAAGTCAGTTTGTTTTATTTGAAGTCAGTTTTGAAGTTAGTTTCAAGTCTCAGTTTTCAAGTCCAAAGTCAGTTTTCAAGTCCAAAGTAAGTTTTCAAGTCCCATGTCAGTTTTCAAGTCCCAAGTCATTTCAGTTCAGTCAATTGAATTCAACTTTTTTTGTTGTTTAAGAGAATTTAGTTTAAGAGAATGTAATTTAAGAAAATTTAATTCAACCTTTCTTTTTGTTATAAGAGAAAATTAAATTCAACCTGAATTGACCGGTTTGTGTCTTTAGTTCAGCCTTCTTTTTTTTTGTGGTAAGAAGGACATTGACCGAATCGTCTCCTTTTTGCATCAAGAAATTGCGTATATAAATATATAGGTAAAATTATATATTTTATTATTGGTAACCAAAAGCGTTTTTACAAATGTTTATAACGAATTTTATAATTATTGTGATTAGATGATAATAGTTGTGTAATAATTAATCGATCATGTCCCAATGACCTCCTTTTTAAATTACTATGCTGAGGAACATGCCGTCCCTCCGTTTTGTTTGACCTCCTTTAATTTTTGTTCTAAGCAGTGTGAAAATCAATTTCTTCCTAAAGAGCAAAGTGCTCACGAAAAGACATATTGTCAATTTCAGACATATCTCCCCGCTTAGTCACTCAATTCCCCCGAATGTAGTACTCCAAACTTTGTTTTTTAATTTTATTTATGTTAACACCCCAACCCCAGTTGAACCCAGTGTCAACCAGAGAAATGGTTCAACCATGGTTAATTCTTCTTTGGCTCCAGTTAAACCACAGTTTAACCAAAGTTGTTTTTTTATTTTTTAAGAGTATGAACCCTATAACCTCATGTTAGTTCATTATAGTTTATATTTGATTTCTATTTTCAATTTTTTATTTTTTTATATTTTTATTCGATTAATATTGAGTAAGTGTCGTTAAATTATTATATAACTTTGTTAATTCGAAAACCTTCCGAATCCTTACACACCCACACATGTATGTACACTATATATACAAACCTTATGCTAAAATCATTGGATATCACAATAAACTATTTCACTGCGTGTAAGTGCTAAATATGCTATTTAATCTTAATCATTTTTGCTTACTATATATAAATTTTTGCTCATGCATTTATTAAGTTATTTTAACCAAAGCTAATCTGTTCCTTAAAGTGTGTATATAAATATATATACGGACATAATCATAATCCACCAATGACCACTAATGATCTAGTTCTTCACAGGATGAACCAATCACTCTCATAATCCACAAACTCAATCATGTTCTACGTACACGTATATATACGTATGCGCATTTACGTATAACTTCAACGATAAATCCCTTTTCCCCATTTGGACATATCACCAACCAGTACGCTCTGTACCTAATACACACAAATACACATTTGACCACAGGTCTATACAACATCCATAACGTAATTCAATTTTTACCTACAATAGTCAATAAAATTAGTTTATAGATTGTACGATCATGGTAACTTTGAAAAATTCCTGAACTTTAAAATTTATATTTTTCCCTTTTACCTACTATTCATTATGTATGTAATTTTTCCCACATAAAAATAAAATTTTGTAAAAATATCATTATTTGTCTAACTTAATTGTCTAAATTAACGTATTAATCCTTTTATTATGTTTTCATAAATTAAAGTATTAATCTTTGAATTTTTTATATTTTATAATAATTCTCTAAGCAAGTGTCATGTTAAAGATTTGATTACGGTGCGTTGTACTCAACCACCCGAACTCACTTGTTCTGTATAAAATTTGTATTGTAAAGAAAAATTCGTTATCATCTAATTTGAATTCGTTAGGATATTATCTCCTTGTATTTTCTCAATTGGTTCGTATTGTATTGTTGATAATATCATTTTTAAAGGGGAGCCCTGTAAAACTGAACAATGAATAATTAATATTCATTTTTACATAAGAAACCAAAATCGCCTGAGCAAGTTTGGATAGAATTTCGATTTTTGCCTTCTATTTTTTTCAGTGTCACAACCATGCGACTTACCATTTCTACGGTTTAGTCGTATCCATATTTCCATTTTTCATTTGGTAGAGAATTTATTACAATTAATTATGGTTGTCCTGCATCTAACCCTCATCCCTAAATTTTATTAGATTATGCATACACATTGCACATGGCATGATTGGAACTTGTTTGTACTTCTTTATTCATTACTGTATTCCTCTAATTCATCGTTTTCTAAATTCTCCCAATAATGACTTGTACTGTACGTACAAATTAAATAACTATGACGTCATAAAGTAACTTAATTCCCCTCACATTTTCCCGTCATTAATTTCCTTCATCATATCTCTAGTATACAATGTGTGGAAATTCTTTAACATAATAATAAAAACAGTACACTCTATACGTCATTATTTATGTTGTTCATTCATACATCCATGTTCTTTCTTGATCTTTATCTTTTGTTAATTTTATTAATTATTGATTCTCCTACCTATTTTCTACTGACGCCCTATCAACCTATCAGTCCATGTTTACACGTGTCTATAGTACGCACACAACCCATTGTGTTACGGACTGATGTGTGTACAATACTTTCTGCATTCGTACATGTACCCTGATGATCATGATTGCGTACATAGTTACGTACATGTATATACGTCCACATGTATTCCGTTTACTTTTTCTTTTATTTGTTTAATTCCACACAAGACGGAAGTATACGCAATTCGCTGATCACAGCATAAATTGACATCTGAAAACGTAAACATCTCGCGCTCTGATACATTATCATGTATATATATATATATATATATATATATATATATATATATATATATATACTGTTTGTGCCCATGTACTTTGTTATACTCCTAACATCTTGATTGTCTATAAATATGAAACACTGAAAAAAAAATATAGTTAACTGTTTAATTGTAATTAACTGTAGTACTTTAATATAATGTAATTGATTTACTTTAATGAAACTATTATTTTTTTATTATTATTATTTTTTTTATTGGGATAAATTTTGGAGCTGCTTCCTTTTTGCCAAATAATTGGTGACTTGTTCTTTTCAAATTTCTTAATAATTTTTGTAGATTAGATGCATTCTCTCTTCGTTATAAAAGATGAAGTCATGTCTTGCCTTAAACTTTTAATTTTCATATGCATATCTTAATATAAGAATGCATAGTTCAATTTCCGTTTTTAATTAACTCGGCAGACCCGGAAAACATCAGATCTGAAAATACGCTGTTTAAGATAAAAATATGGCTTCCTCTTCCTATATCCTGTTTATCTGTTTAACGATTATTTTTTATTATTATTTTAATTTTTATTTGGAATCTTTCAAAAGTCTGATCACGTGTTGAAAGGGGAAACTTAACCTTCAAACTGCACTCCCTCAAAATTTAGATTATATATAAAGCATGTAATTGTAAAATAATTTCACTACTTCCATTACGACTTCTTCTTAGACTTCACTCCCAGAGGAGGGGACAGAGGCCCCTTACCTCCTTAATTTTTAGACTCCGGCCTGAGCCATGGTCGAAAGAGGTCGAATCTCTACCCCTGTAAATTCAGAGCACTACCTGTACATTTTTTAGAAGTAAATTACAGTAAAAAAGTTTTTTATCTTTTCCTTCGAGCAGTGCTCTCGTCCGAGAACTCAGTCAATAGAGAAAAATAATTTCCCGGTATGTTATAAGAAGCATCAGGGAATCTTCAGAGAATTTAGTAAGTTTTCACGTAATCCTCCGAACCCACCCAGTGGCATAGAAAGAGAAGAATTAACAGTCTGTCGATCCTATAGCGAGAGAAAAAAAATTAGAATGTTATAGAAGAAAAACTATTGCGAGAAATATCCGTTGCTGCCTCCTAACGAGAACCTCCGTCGATTCGAACCACCCAAGGCCATAGACGGAGGGGTTAACAAAGTGGCGACCCTATAGCCAGGATTTTAACAAGAGGATTTTAACAGGTGGCCACTCTTTGGCCAGGATAGAAATTACCCTGCCCCATGATAACAAAACTAGCGACCCCTGCATCAGGATTCTTCCAGTCTTCCAGACCCTGGAAATAGAACACCTGGCGACGCCCATTCTTCATCCAGGAACAAGTAGCCAGCAAGACACGTCTTCAGGACACGTTAAGGATTTCGCCGTAGAAATTTTGTTAGGTAGTTTTTTTTTTTTTAGTAATTTGTAAACATCTGAAAACTCAGTATTGTTAACAGTTAATAAAAAGAACTAAGTCAGAATTAACAGGAAACACAGTGAACATTTCAGACACCAGTGATACATTTTTTTTATTGAAAGTAATTTTCACAAAAGTTGTTTTCACAGAGTTATTGTCACCAAAAGTTGATTTTCAGAGTTATTGTCACAGAAGTTGATTTTCACAGTTATTGTCACAGAGTTAAATGTCACAGAGTTATTTTCAGAGAGTTATTTTCTGTTATTTTCACTATTATAGTTAGTATAGAATAATTTTATTTTATGTACCAAACATATTACTGTACCTTCGCGTACATTCGAGTGAAATGTCTTTACATTTCGTATTTTTGTTTACAATTTTTTTCAAATTATTGAATTGAATTGACTTGCAAATTGAGAAAGAGAGAGTTTATAGAGTTATAGAGATACTTGAAGTAGTTTCTAGTCAGTTTTAGTTGCAAATCCGTTGCAAATCAGTTCCAAGTCAGTTTTAGTTGCAAATAAGTTGCAAATCAGTTTTCAGACAGTTTCAGTAGACTTCACTGATAGCAGTTAAGTGCAGTCCATTTCAGTTAATTTTAGTTAGTTGGTTGCTTCCAAGAGGGACAACCAAACCCAGAGAATAATAGACTCCACTTGATAGAGTTCAAGTGCAGTCAATTTCAGTCAGTTTCAGTTTCTGTCAGTTTTCAGTGAGTCTCAAGACAGTTTTCAGTCATTTTGAAGTTTTCAGTCAGTTCTGGTCAGTAGGTTGCATCCAGAGGGACAACCGCCCCAGAGATTTATAGAAATACTTCATAACAGTTCAAGTCAGTAGGTTGCATCCAGAGGGACAACCGCCCCAGAGATTTATAGAAATACTTGATAGCAGTTCAAGTCAGTTCAAGTCAATTCAAAGTCAGTTTCAATTCAAAGTCAGTTTCAGTTCAAAGTCAGTCAGTCAGTTAGTTAGTTTCAAGTCAGTCAGTCAGTCAGTCAGTCAGTTTTGAAGTCAGTTTCAGTCAGTTTTGAATCAGTTTCAGTAAGTTTTGAAGTCAGTTTGTTTTATTTGAAGTCAGTTTTGAAGTCAGTTGCAGTCAGTTTTGAAGTCAGTTTCAGTCAATTTTGAAGTAAATTTGTTTTATTTGAAGTCAGTTTGTTTTATTTGAAGTCAGTTTTGAAGTTAGTTTCAAGTCTCAGTTTTCAAGTCCAAAGTCAGTTTTCAAGTCCAAAGTAAGTTTTCAAGTCCCATGTCAGTTTTCAAGTCCCAAGTCATTTCAGTTCAGTCAATTGAATTCAACTTTTTTTGTTGTTTAAGAGAATTTAGTTTAAGAGAATGTAATTTAAGAAAATTTAATTCAACCTTTCTTTTTGTTATAAGAGAAAATTAAATTCAACCTGAATTGACCGGTTTGTGTCTTTAGTTCAGCCTTCTTTTTTTTTGTGGTAAGAAGGACATTGACCGAATCGTCTCCTTTTTGCATCAAGAAATTGCGTATATAAATATATAGGTAAAATTATATATTTTATTATTGGTAACCAAAAGCGTTTTTACAAATGTTTATAACGAATTTTATAATTATTGTGATTAGATGATAATAGTTGTGTAATAATTAATCGATCATGTCCCAATGACCTCCTTTTTAAATTACTATGCTGAGGAACATGCCGTCCCTCCGTTTTGTTTGACCTCCTTTAATTTTTGTTCTAAGCAGTGTGAAAATCAATTCTTCCTAAAGAGCAAAGTGCTCACGAAAAGACATATTGTCAATTTCAGACATATCTCCCCGCTTAGTCACTCAATTCCCCCGAATGTAGTACTCCAAACTTTGTTTTTTTAATTTTATTTTATGTTAACACCCCAACCCCAGTTGAACCCAGTGTCAACCAGAGAAATGGTTCAACCATGGTTAATTCTTCTTTGGCTCCAGTTAAACCACAGTTTAACCAAAGTTGTTTTTTTATATTTTTTAAGAGTATGAACCCTATAACCTCATGTTAGTTCATTATAGTTTATATTTGATTTCTATTTTCAATTTTTATATTTTTTATATTTTTATTCGATTAATATTGAGTAAGTGTCGTTAAATTATTATATAACTTTGTTAATTCGAAAACCTTCCGAATCCTTACACACCCACACATGTATGTACACTATATATACAAACCTTATGCTAAAATCATTGGATATCACAATAAACTATTTCACTGCGTGTAAGTGCTAAATATGCTATTTAATCTTAATCATTTTTGCTTACTATATATAAATTTTTGCTCATGCATTTATTAAGTTATTTTAACCAAAGCTAATCTGTTCCTTAAAGTGTATATATAAATATATATACGGACATAATCATAATCCACCAATGACCACTAATGATCTAGTTCTTCACAGGATGAACCAATCACTCTCATAATCCACAAACTCAATCATGTTCTACGTACACGTATATATACGTATGCGCATTTACGTATAACTTCAACGATAAATCCCTTTTCCCCATTTGGACATATCACCAACCAGTACGCTCTGTACCTAATACACACAAATACACATTTGACCACAGGTCTATACAACATCCATACGTAATTCAATTTTTACCTACAATAGTCAATAAAATTAGTTTATAGATTGTACGATCATGGTAACTTTGAAAAATTCCTGAACTTTAAAATTTATATTTTTCCCTTTTACCTACTATTCATTATGTATGTAATTTTTCCCACAGAAAAATAAAATTTTGTAAAAACTTTAACAATATCATTATTTGTCTAACTTAATTGTCTAAATTAACGTATTAATCCTTTTATTATGTTTGCATAAATTAAAGTATTAATCTTTGAATTTTTTATATTTTATAATAATTCTCTAAGCAAGTGTCATGTTAAAGATTTGATTACGGTGCGTTGTACTCAACCACCCGAACTCACTTGTTCTGTATAAAATTTGTATTGTAAAGAAAAATTCGTTATCATCTAATTTGAATTCGTTAGGATGTTATCTCCTTGTATTTTCTCAATTGGTTCGTATTGTATTGTTGATAATATCATTTTTAAAGGGGAGAGCCCTGTAAAACTGAACAATGAATAATTAATATTCATTTTTACATAAGAAACCAAAATCGCCTGAGCAAGTTTGGATAGAATTTCGATTTTTGCCTTCTATTTTTTTTCAGTGTCACAACCATGCGACTTACCATTTCTACGGTTTAGTCGTATCCATATTTCCATTTTTCATTTGGTAGAGAATTTATTACAATTAATTATGGTTGTCCTGCATCTAACCCTCATCCCTAAATTTTATTAGATTATGCATACACATTGCACATGGCATGATTGGAACACTTGTTTGTACTTCTTTATTCATTACTGTATTCCTCTAATTCATCGTTTTCTAAATTCTCCCAATAATGACTTGTACTGTACGTACAAATTAAATAACTATGACGTCATAAAGTAACTTAATTCCCCTCACATTTTCCCGTCATTAATTTCCCTTCATCATATCTCTAGTATACAATGTGTGGAAATTCTTTAACATAATAATAAAAACAGTACACTCTATACGTCATTATTTATGTTGTTCATTCATACATCCATGTTCTTTCTTGATCTTTATCTTTTGTTAATTTTATTAATTATTGATTCTCCTACCTATTTTCTACTGACGCCCTATCAACCTATCAGTCCATGTTTACACGTGTCTATAGTACGCACACAACCCATTGTGTTACGGACTGATGTGTGTACAATACTTTCTGCATTCGTACATGTACCCTGATGATCATGATTGCGTACATAGTTACGTACATGTAATACGTCCACATGTATTCCGTTTACTTTTTCTTTTATTTGTTTAATTCCTCACAAGACGGAAGTATACGCAATTCGATGATCACAGCATAAATTGACATCTGAAAACGTAAACATCTCGCGCTCTGATACATTATCATGTATGTATATATATATATATATATATATATATATATATATATATATATATATATATGTATATGTGCCCATGTACTTTGTTATACTCCTAACATCTTGATTGTCTATAAATATGAAACACTGTAAAAAAAATATAGTTAACTGTTTAATTGTAATTAACTGTAGTACTTTAATATAATGTAATTGATGTACTTTAATGAAACTGTAATTAACGATAATAATTGTAATAAACCCAAAATTACAACGTACTCAGTGCTGTACTTAGGATTGTACAACCCGACATTATGTCGCCATTTAGGAATGTACACTAGGCAATATTATTATTTTTTTATTATTATTATTTTTTTTATTGGGATAAATTTTGGAGCTGCTTCCTTTTTGCCAAATAATTGGTGACTTGTTCTTTTCAAATTTCTTAATAATTTTTGTAGATTAGATGCATTCTCTCTTCGTTATAAAAGATGAAGTCATGTCTTGCCTTAAACTTTTAATTTTCATATGCATATCTTAATATAAGAATGCATAGTTCAATTTCCGTTTCTAATTAACTCGGCAGACCCGGAAAACATCAGATCTGAAAATACGCTGTTTAAGATAAAAATATGGCTTCCTCTTCCTATATCCTGTTTATCTGTTTAACGATTATTTTTTATTATTATTTTAATTTTATTTGGAATCTTTCAAAAGTCTGATCACGTGTTGAAAGGGGAAACTTAACCTTCAAACTGCACTCCCTCAAAATTTAGATTATATATAACGCATGTAATTGTAAAATAACTTCACTACTTCCATTACGACTTCTTCTTAGACTTCACTCCCAGAGGAGGGGACAGAGGCCCCTTACCTCCTTAATTTTTAGACTCCGGCCTGAGCCATGGTCGAAAGAGGTCGAATCTCTACCCTGTAAATTCAGAGCACTACCTGTACATTTTTTAGAAGTAAATTACAGTAAAAAAGTTTTTTATCTTTTCCTTCGAGCAGTGCTCTCGTCCGAGAACTCAGTCAATAGAGAAAAATAATTTCCCGGTATGTTATAAGAAGCATCAGGGAATCTTCAGAGAATTTAGTAAGTTTTCACGTAATCCTCCGAACCCACCCAGTGGCATAGAAAGAGAAGAATTAACAGTCTGTCGATCCTATAGCGAGAGAAAAAAAATTAGAATGTTATAGAAGAAAAACTATTGCGAGAAATATCCGTTGCTGCCTCCTAACGAGAACCTCCGTCGATTCGAACCACCCAAGGCCATAGACGGAGGGGTTAACAAAGTGGCGACCCTATAGCCAGGATTTTAACAAGAGGATTTTAACAGGTGGCCACTCTTTGGCCAGGATAGAAATTACCCTGCCCCATGATAACAAAACTAGCGACCCCTGCATCAGGATTCTTCCAGTCTTCCAGACCCTGGAAATAGAACACCTGGCGACGCCCATTCTTCATCCAGGAACAAGTAGCCAGCAAGACACGTCTTCAGGACACGTTAAGGATTTCGCCGTAGAAATTTTGTTAGTAGTTTTTTTTTTTTAGTAATTTGTAAACATCTGAAAACTCAGTATTGTTAACAGTTAATAAAAAGAACTAAGTCAGAATTAACAGGAAACACAGTGAACATTTCAGACACCAGTGATACATTTTTTTTATTGAAAGTAATTTTCACAAAAGTTGTTTTCACAGAGTTATTGTCACCAAAAGTTGATTTTCAGAGTTATTGTCACAGAAGTTGATTTTCACAGTTATTGTCACAGAGTTAAATGTCGCAGAGTTATTTTCAGAGAGTTATTTTCTATTTTCACTATTATAGTTAGTATAGAATAATTTTATTTTATGTACCAAACATAATATTACTGTACCTTCGCGTACATTCGAGTGAAATGTCTTTACATTTCGTATTTTTGTTTACAATTTTTTTCAAATTATTGAATTGAATTGACTTGCAAATTGAGAAAGAGAGAGTTTATAGAGTTATAGAGATACTTGAAGTAGTTTCTAGTCAGTTTTAGTTGCAAATCCGTTGCAAATCAGTTCCAAGTCAGTTTTAGTTGCAAATAAGTTGCAAATCAGTTTTCAGACAGTTTCAGTAGACTTCACTGATAGCAGTTAAGTGCAGTCCATTTCAGTTAATTTTAGTTAGTTGGTTTCTTCCAAGAGGGACAACCAAACCCAGAGAATAATAGACTCCACTTGATAGAGTTCAAGTGCAGTCAATTTCAGTCAGTTTCAATTTCTGTCAGTTTTTAGTGAATCTCAAGACAGTTTTCAGTCATTTTGAAGTTTCCAGTCAGTTCTGGTCAGTAGGTTGCATCCAGAGGGACAACCGCCCCAGAGATTTATAGAAATACTTCATAACAGTTCAAGTCAGTAGGTTGCATCCAGAGGGACAACCGCCCCAGAGATTTATAGAAATACTTGATAGCAGTTCAAGTCAGTTCAAGTCAATTCAAAGTCAGTTGAAGTCAATTCAAAGTCAGTTTCAATTCAAAGTCAGTTTCAGTTCAAAGTCAGTCAGTCAGTTATTTAGTTTCAAGTCAGTCAGTCAGTCAGTCAGTCAGTTTTGAAGTCAGTTTCAGTCAGTTTTGAATCAGTTTCAGTAAGTTTTGAAGTCAGTTTGTTTTATTTGAAGTCAGTTTTGAAGTCAGTTGCAGTCAGTTTTGAAGTCAGTTTCAGTCAATTTTGAAGTAAATTTGTTTTATTTGAAGTCAGTTTGTTTTATTTGAAGTCAGTTTTGAAGTTAGTTTCAAGTCTCAGTTTTCAAGTCCAAAGTAAGTTTTCAAGTCCAATGTCAGTTTTCAAGTCCCAAGTCATTTCAGTTCAGTCAATTGAATTCAACTTTTTTTGTTGTTTAAGAGAATTTAGTTTAAGAATGTAATTTAAGAAAATTTAATTCAACCTTTCTTTTTGTTATAAGAGAAAATTAAATTCAACCTGAATTGACCGGTTTGTGTCTTTAGTTCAGCCTTCTTTTTTTTGTGGTAAGAAGGACATTGACCGAATCGTCTCCTTTTTGCATCAAGAAATTGCGTATATAAATATATAGGTAAAATTATATATTTTATTATTGGTAACCAAAAGCGTTTTTACAAATGTTTATAACGATTTTTATAATTATTGTGAGTAGATGATAATAGTTGTGTAATAATTAATCGATCATGTCCCAATGACCTCCTTTTTAAATTACTATGCTGAGGAACATGCCGTCCCTCCGTTTTGTTTGACCTCCTTTAATTTTTGTTCTAAGCAGTGTGAAAATCAGTCTTCCGAAAGAGCAAAGTGCTCACGAAAAGACATATTGTTAATTTCAGACATATCTCCCCGCTTAGTCACTCAATTCCCCCGAATGTAGTACTCCAAACTTTGTTTTTTTAATTTTATTTTATGTTAACACCCCAACCCCATTTGAACCCAGTGTCAACCAGAGAAATGGTTCAACCATGGTTAATTCTTCTTTGGCTCCAGTCAAACCACAGTTTAACCAAAGTTGTTTTTTTTTATATTTTTTAAGAGTATGAACCCTATAACCTCATGTTAGTTCATTATAGTTTATATTTGATTTCTATTTTTTATTTTTATTTTTTATATTTTTATCCGATTAATATTGAGTAAGTGTCGTTAAATTATTATATAACTTTGTTAATTCGAAAACCTTCCGAATCCTTACACACCCACACATGTATGCACACTATATATACAAACCTTATACTAAAATCATTGGATATCACAATAAACTATTTCACTGCGTGTAAGTGCTAAATATGCTATTTAATCTTAATCATTTTTGCTTACAATATATAAATTTTTGCTCATGCATTTATTAAGTTCTTTTAACCAAAGCTAATCTGTTCCTTAAAGTGTATATATAAATATATATACGGACATAATCCTAATCCACCAATGACCACTAATGATCTAGTTTCACAGGATGAACCAATCACTCTCATAATCCACAAACTCAATCATCATGTTCTACGTACACGTATATATACGTATGCGCATTTACGTATAACTTCAACGATAAATCCCTTTTCCCCATTTGGACATATCACCAACCACTACACTCTGTACCTAATACACACAAATACACATTTGACCACAGGTCTATACATCATCCATTACGTAATTCAATTTTTACCTACAATAGTCAATAAAATTAGTTTATAGATTCTACGATCATGGTAACTTTGAAAAATTCCTGAACGTTAAAATTTATATTTTTCCCTTTTACCTACTATTCATTATGTAATTTTTCCCACATAAAAATAAAATTTTGTAAAAACTTTAACAATATCATTATTTGTCTAACTTAAGTGTCTAAATTAACGTATTAATCCTTTTATTATGTTTGCATAAATTAAAGTATTAATCTTTGAATTTTTTATATTTTATAATAACTCTAAGCAAGTGTCATGTTAAAGATTTGATTACGGTGCGTTGTACTCAACCACCCGAACTCACTTGTTCTGTATAAAATTTGTATTGTAAAGAAAAATTCGTCATCATCTAATTTGAATTCGTTAGGATGTTATCTCCTTGTATTTTCTCAATTGTATCGTATTGTATTGTTGTTAATGTGGAAAAGTGTTTCCACGAGAAAATAAATTTATGTTAAAATTTAAAGATTATCATTCTGTTTGTATAAATTAACATATTAATCCTTTAAAAGATATGATTCTGTTCATCTAAATTAAAATATGATTCCGTTACATTCTTAATTTTGTATAAAGTGTCTCATTGCCAGTGGAAAGCTTGGCGCCCTTTTCCCTAAGCCTAACGAAAACAGTTCTGCCACATCTAATTTTAAACAGAGATTTCCAAATTGTAAATGTTCTTTTCAATTATTATAAATCACATAAAAGAGTTAAGTGCAAAACTACAATTGTATAAATTCTTTTGCTAATATCCAATTATACCAATTCTCTTGTTAATATCATTATTAGAGTAAGATTTTGCAAGTTTAATAGTCTTCTGTAACACGTGGCAACCATGGGTATTTCTCCAGGACAAAAGGGAGCCCCTTGAGGAAGGCAACATGCTTTGTCAGTCTAACGCTCGCCTCCGCTTCCGACAGAGGGAGTAGAGTGTTCCGCCCGTGGGCCAGCCGGGTTTGGCTGGACCCCTCAGCTTATTTTGATGTAAGCATTTGCCCGTTAATAACTTCTCTCTAAACCAAGTGTTGTGCAAAGGATTTCATTTATAATATTCTGTGTTAAATAAAGAAGGACAAAAGTGTGATGCGTCATTTTATAGCCTTCCAAGAAGAAGCATTCCCTTTCTCTCAATGGGCTGAGAGAGAGAGGGTTCGCCATCAACCGAAGGTATAAATTGTTACCATCGTAATTCGCAGTCAGATAAAGTAAAGTTGGAAAAGAAGAACCGTGGATATCAGATTAATATAATAAAAGTGAACGCGAACGCCATCCTTCAATTTCCACCCCCAGCCGACACTGTCGACCGATGCCAGGATCAGAAGAAAGCATTTCCACCCCCCTCAACGGACGGAGGGAGGGGACGAGAAACGTTTCTTCAAGACGAGGAGCCAGGATTTGAAAACCTTTGTTCGGGCAGAAACCCGCTACAAGGACGTCAACACTTGTTTAGAAGAGACGACAGCACTTGTTTAGCAGAAAGGACCGTACGAAAATCGGACGTCATACGCGACGCATAGCATTGGCGTAATTTTCTATAACGAAGAGTAGAAAAATTTTCGAAAATTGAAGATTTTCAAAGACTTTGAGTGTCAACGAAAAACGGACGAACCGCATTGGAATTGATTATGAAAATTGGACGTCTATGCGACGCATAGCATTGGCGTAAATTTCTACAACGAAGAGTGGAAGACTCAGAAACGAAGACAGAAGTCAGGCGTGTTCGATTCTGTGAGAGCCCCTCGTGCGGAAACGGTTTCGCCTTCGTAGATGAGCGCGGAGAGTCGAACGTATTCGACTCTGCCGAACGAAATCATCGGAATCTGAGAGGACTCAGAAACGAAAAGAAACGTTCTTCAAAACTCTGCCCAACGGAATATTCGGCATTGAAGAGGAAAGAAAAACGAAAACGTGTTTTTAAGACGGAATAAAAGGAAATCAGGTTGCTTTTGACAAGTAAGGTTAACACTTTTATCTAGAAATAAATTAAGTACGTGAAAAAAAAAAAAAAGAAGTGTATCCCAGTTAACGCATTGGTTTGAAAAGAAAAAGGAAAATTAAGTACGAAAAAGAAAAATGTGTATCCCAGTGTTAACGTATCGGGTTGGAAATTTGTTTTTCATTATTATTCTTCTTTGTGTTGTTGGAAGATTTTGTGGGTTTTGCATGCAGTGTTTTACATATATCGATAAATTACAGTATATGTTTATTGTTTGTAAACAATTTAAAATTTTCATTGGTGAGTTGAAAACGATTTTTTTTTTGTTTGTCGGTGTTTACAATCAATTAAATCAAATTTTTCTTTCTTTTTTTTGGGTTGTGGTAAAAAGGAAAAATTTAAAGGTTTGTTTTTTGCATGCAGAAATTGGGTATTTAAATATATAAGGATTTATCTATTTTATTGTTTGTAATAAAACGATTTCTGCAAAGTATACGGTAAATTTACGGAATTTGAGAAAAAATTTAAAGTGAATATTTAATTTTTTTAATTGGAATTATTCCACATTGGGTTAAGGAAAACGGAATTTTGGAGTTGAGTTTCATGTTTTGACTCTGAAATTAATTTTATCTAATTTGTGTATATATAGTCGTGCGTGTGTTTGTGTTTGGCTCGTTTCACGCGCGCGCGGATTGGCGCTTTTCGGCCATTTAGATATAGTAAAAAGGATTTTTTTTTCCTTTTTCTCTTGCTTTTCGCGTCGATGCGCGAACTTTTCATTTTGTTTTTAAGTGGAATTTTGCGTTGGAGCGCAAATAGTTGTTTGTTTTTGTGTTTTTTTTGGGGTTTAAATTAGAATGAATTAGTACATTTTGAGTAATGTATCGAAATCGACAGGCAAGTTTTTCACCTTCGTTGGGATGATTTTATTGTTTGTTTAAACCAAAAATAGCTAATCTCAAGCTTGTTTTTTCGCTTAAATTCTGTTGTATATACGATATTAAATTAGGGATAAGTTTTTTTGTTTCGCTTCGCCTTCCTCGTTTGGAAGTCCATTTTTTTCTTTTGTCGTTTTCGAAGAAAAAATGGATAGATGTAATTATCGGACGAGTAATATCCCTACGGTTCCAATTTTTACGTGGACGAATACAGTAACGTGGTACCCCCATCCGTGGACGAATGGTTGGACGCATTAGAGGGATATTATGTTCATTATAACGTTCGCGGTGATATCGCGAATAATCAGATGGTTACTCACTTCTTACACGATGAAGACGGAAGCGCCCTATGAAGAGACTGTCCCAGACATCACGAGGGAAGTTCTCGATGAGGGAAATTTTCCGGGGGAAGTGGTCTGTGACGAGATCGTCCCAGATGAAGTCCCTAATCACGACGCAACTTCCGCTCATACTTGGAAGAGTAGTGAGCATTGCGGGGATTTTTCGAGGGATCCCCTTCTGTAAATTTACGTGAGGTCACGGAGAACTCGCCTATGTTCCTCGGACATGATGCAAGCTCGGTTTATGACCTCGACGAACTCGAAAGAAAATTGCCACTCTTTTTCGTCCTATCAAAGGGAGTGATGCATCTCTGCATCGCACTACAGGACAACGTTCATTCGATTCTGTTCTTTCTAATCAGAAGGTTTGGAAATCGAAACTGGAGCCATCGGCCACTTTGATTTCACTGCAAAAGGACCAACTACACGAAACGAAGAACAGTAATCATAACGTCGGTTTATCCCATTTACAAATTGTTTATTACCCTATTTCCAGTTCAAGTGCTACCACACGTACCCCCTATACCCGTTTAGGCTATACCCGTGCATTCATGCACGACGTACTAAATTATTGAAAGACGCTCGAGACGTGGTAAGATTGATGTCGGAGGCAATTAGCCACCAACGCGTACATCCAGAAACTTGAGCAGTGTCCACACGTAACCTTTGAAATTTCATACTTTCCAAGCTATAAAGTTTAGTCAATTCCAAAGTTCTAAAAAAGTTCTCAAAACGACAATATAACCTTGCAGAATTCGTATCAGTTTCACTTAAGTACTTTTTCTAATAGCTCATTGAAATCCATTTCTCTAAAATTTTGTTCTTAACGTTCGATAAGACAATCGCGTATGATTTAAAAGTGTATGCACACGGTGAACTTAGACCAGTGTAAAAAAGTGGACCTAAAGAAATCGGACTCCAAGTGATCAAAGGACACACAAGTGACAGTTCATTATAAGTGGTCATTAGTGCATAAGACTCAAGGAGACGCAAGTGACCGTTAATTATAAGTGTTCATTAGTGCATAAGTATTAATTTTAATGTAAAATTTAACTGATGAGTAGAGTGGATTAACTACTCAGTAAATGTATTTTGTTAACTATTTCTTTTGTCTTTATGTAACAGTATCTCCAACTACTTCTTTAAATAATATCTTTGCCTTTATAAAACCCTATATCCAACTACTTTTGTTTGAGAGGATTTTTCAAACTAACCCCCGAGTACCACTCTGGAGGGGAGCCATGTGGAAAAGTGTTTCCACGAGAAAATAAATTTATGTTAAAATTTAAAGATTATCATTCTGTTTGTATAAATTAACATATTAATCCTTTAAAAGATATGATTCTGTTCATCTAAATTAAAATATGATTCCGTTACATTCTTAATTTTGTATAAAGTGTCTCATTGCCAGTGGAAAGCTTGGCGCCCTTTTCCCTAAGCCTAACGAAAACAGTTCTGCCACATCTAATTTTAAACAGAGATTTCCAAATTGTAAATGTTCTTTTCAATTATTATAAATCACATAAAAGAGTTAAGTGCAAAACTACAATTGTATAAATTCTTTTGCTAATATCCAATTATACCAATTCTCTTGTTAATATCATTATTAGAGTAAGATTTTGCAAGTTTAATAGTCTTCTGTAACACGTGGCAACCATGGGTATTTCTCCAGGACAAAAGGGAGCCCCTTGAGGAAGGCAACATGCTTTGTCAGTCTAACGCTCGCCTCCGCTTCCGACAGAGGGAGTAGAGTGTTCCGCCCGTGGGCCAGCCGGGTTTGGCTGGACCCCTCAGCTTATTTTGATGTAAGCATTTGCCCGTTAATAACTTCTCTCTAAACCAAGTGTTGTGCAAAGGATTTCATTTATAATATTCTGTGTTAAATAAAGAAGGACAAAAGTGTGATGCGTCATTTTATAGCCTTCCAAGAAGAAGCATTCCCTTTCTCTCAATGGGCTGAGAGAGAGAGGGTTCGCCATCAACCGAAGGTATAAATTGTTACCATCGTAATTCGCAGTCAGATAAAGTAAAGTTGGAAAAGAAGAACCGTGGATATCAGATTAATATAATAAAAGTGAACGCGAACGCCATCCTTCAATTTCCACCCCCAGCCGACACTGTCGACCGATGCCAGGATCAGAAGAAAGCATTTCCACCCCCCTCAACGGACGGAGGGAGGGGACGAGAAACGTTTCTTCAAGACGAGGAGCCAGGATTTGAAAACCTTTGTTCGGGCAGAAACCCGCTACAAGGACGTCAACACTTGTTTAGAAGAGACGACAGCACTTGTTTAGCAGAAAGGACCGTACGAAAATCGGACGTCATACGCGACGCATAGCATTGGCGTAATTTTCTATAACGAAGAGTAGAAAAATTTTCGAAAATTGAAGATTTTCAAAGACTTTGAGTGTCAACGAAAAACGGACGAACCGCATTGGAATTGATTATGAAAATTGGACGTCTATGCGACGCATAGCATTGGCGTAAATTTCTACAACGAAGAGTGGAAGACTCAGAAACGAAGACAGAAGTCAGGCGTGTTCGATTCTGTGAGAGCCCCTCGTGCGGAAACGGTTTCGCCTTCGTAGATGAGCGCGGAGAGTCGAACGTATTCGACTCTGCCGAACGAAATCATCGGAATCTGAGAGGACTCAGAAACGAAAAGAAACGTTCTTCAAAACTCTGCCCAACGGAATATTCGGCATTGAAGAGGAAAGAAAAACGAAAACGTGTTTTTAAGACGGAATAAAAGGAAATCAGGTTGCTTTTGACAAGTAAGGTTAACACTTTTATCTAGAAATAAATTAAGTACGTGAAAAAAAAAAAAAGAAGTGTATCCCAGTTAACGCATTGGTTTGAAAAGAAAAAGGAAAATTAAGTACGAAAAAGAAAAATGTGTATCCCAGTGTTAACGTATCGGGTTGGAAATTTGTTTTTCATTATTATTCTTCTTTGTGTTGTTGGAAGATTTTGTGGGTTTTGCATGCAGTGTTTTACATATATCGATAAATTACAGTATATGTTTATTGTTTGTAAACAATTTAAAATTTTCATTGGTGAGTTGAAAACGATTTTTTTTTTGTTTGTCGGTGTTTACAATCAATTAAATCAAATTTTTCTTTCTTTTTTTTGGGTTGTGGTAAAAAGGAAAAATTTAAAGGTTTGTTTTTTGCATGCAGAAATTGGGTATTTAAATATATAAGGATTTATCTATTTTATTGTTTGTAATAAAACGATTTCTGCAAAGTATACGGTAAATTTACGGAATTTGAGAAAAAATTTAAAGTGAATATTTAATTTTTTTAATTGGAATTATTCCACATTGGGTTAAGGAAACGGAATTTTGGAGTTGAGTTTCATGTTTGACTCTGAAATTAATTTTATCTAATTTGTGTATATTAGTCGTGCGTGTGTTTGTGTTTGGCTCGTTTCACGCGCGCGCGGATTGGCGCTTTTCGGCCATTTAGATATAGTAAAAAGGATTTTTTTTTCCTTTTTCTCTTGCTTTTCGCGTCGATGCGCGAACTTTTCATTTTGTTTTTAAGTGGAATTTTGCGTTGGAGCGCAAATAGTTGTTTGTTTTTGTGTTTTTTTTGGGGTTTAAATTAGAATGAATTAGTACATTTTGAGTAATGTATCGAAATCGACAGGCAAGTTTTTCACCTTCGTTGGGATGATTTTATTGTTTGTTTAAACCAAAAATAGCTAATCTCAAGCTTGTTTTTTCGCTTAAATTCTGTTGTATATACGATATTAAATTAGGGATAAGTTTTTTTGTTTCGCTTCGCCTTCCTCGTTTGGAAGTCCATTTTTTCTTTTGTCGTTTTCGAAGAAAAAATGGATAGATGTAATTATCGGACGAGTAATATCCCTACGGTTCCAATTTTTACGTGGACGAATACAGTAACGTGGTACCCCCATCCGTGGACGAATGGTTGGACGCATTAGAGGGATATTATGTTCATTATAACGTTCGCGGTGATATCGCGAATAATCAGATGGTTACTCACTTCTTACACGATGAAGACGGAAGCGCCCTATGAAGAGACTGTCCCAGACATCACGAGGGAAGTTCTCGATGAGGGAAATTTTCCGGGGAAGTGGTCTGTGACGAGATCGTCCCAGATGAAGTCCCTAATCACGACGCAACTTCCGCTCATACTTGGAAGAGTAGTGAGCATTGCGGGGATTTTTCGAGGGATCCCCTTCTGTAAATTTACGTGAGGTCACGGAGAACTCGCCTATGTTCCTCGGACATGATGCAAGCTCGGTTTATGACCTCGACGAACTCGAAAGAAAATTGCCACTCTTTTTCGTCCTATCAAAGGGAGTGATGCATCTCTGCATCGCACTACAGGACAACGTTCATTCGATTCTGTTCTTTCTAATCAGAAGGTTTGGAAATCGAAACTGGAGCCATCGGCCACTTTGATTTCACTGCAAAAGGACCAACTACACGAAACGAAGAACAGTAATCATAACGTCGGTTTATCCCATTTACAAATTGTTTATTACCCTATTTCCAGTTCAAGTGCTACCACACGTACCCCCTATACCCGTTTAGGCTATACCCGTGCATTCATGCACGACGTACTAAATTATTGAAAGACGCTCGAGACGTGGTAAGATTGATGTCGGAGGCAATTAGCCACCAACGCGTACATCCAGAAACTTGAGCAGTGTCCACACGTAACCTTTGAAATTTCATACTTTCCAAGCTATAAAGTTTAGTCAATTCCAAGTTCTAAAAAAGTTCTCAAAACGACAATATAACCTTGCAGAATTCGTATCAGTTTCACTTAAGTACTTTTTCTAATAGCTCATTGAAATCCATTTCTCTAAAATTTTGTTCTTAACGTTCGATAAGACAATCGCGTATGATTTAAAAGTGTATGCACACGGTGAACTTAGACCAGTGTAAAAAAGTGGACCTAAAGAAATCGGACTCCAAGTGATCAAAGGACACACAAGTGACAGTTCATTATAAGTGGTCATTAGTGCATAAGACTCAAGGAGACGCAAGTGACCGTTAATTATAAGTGTTCATTAGTGCATAAGTATTAATTTTAATGTAAAATTTAACTGATGAGTAGAGTGGATTAACTACTCAGTAAATGTATTTTGTTAACTATTCTTTTGTCTTTATGTAACAGTATCTCCAACTACTTCTTTAAATAATATCTTTGCCTTTATAAAACCCTATATCCAACTACTTTTGTTTGAGAGGATTTTTCAAACTAACCCCCGAGTACCACTCTGGGAGGGGAGCCATGTGGAAAAGTGTTTCCACGAGAAAATAAATTTATGTTAAAATTTAAAGATTATCATTCTGTTTGTATAAATTAACATATTAATCCTTTAAAAGATATGATTCTGTTCATCTAAATTAAAATATGATTCCGTTACATTCTTAATTTTGTATAAAGTGTCTCATTGCCAGTGGAAAGCTTGGCGCCCTTTTCCCTAAGCCTAACGAAAACAGTTCTGCCACATCTAATTTTAAACAGAGATTTCCAAATTGTAAATGTTCTTTTCAATTATTATAAATCACATAAAAGAGTTAAGTGCAAAACTACAATTGTATAAATTCTTTTGCTAATATCCAATTATACCAATTCTCTTGTTAATATCATTATTAGAGTAAGATTTTGCAAGTTTAATAGTCTTCTGTAACACGTGGCAACCATGGGTGTTTCTCCAGGACAAAAGGGAGCCCCTTGAGGAAGGCAACATGCTTTGTCAGTCTAACGCTCGCCTCAGCTTCCGACAGAGGGAGTAGAGTGTTCCGCCCGTGGGCCAGCCGGGTTTGGCTGGACCCCTCAGCTTATCTTGATGTAAGGATTTGCCCGTTAATAACTTCTCTCTAAACCAAGTGTTGTGTAAAGGATTTCATTTATAATATTCTGTGTTAAACAAAGAAGGACAAAAGTGTGATGCGTCATTTTATAGCCTTCCAAGAAGAAGCATTCGCTTTCTCTCAACGGGCCGAGAGAGAGAGGGTACGCCATCAACCGAAGGTATAAATTGTTACCATCGTAATTCGCAGTCAGATAAAGTAAAGTTGGAAAAGAAGAACCGTGGATATCAGATTAATATATTAAAAGTGAACGCAAACACCATCCTTCATTTCCCGCCCCCCCGACATTAATATCATTTTTAAAGGGGAGAGCCCTGTAAAACTGAACAATGAATAATTAATATTCATTTTTACATAAGAAACCAAAATCACCTGAGCAAGTTTGGATAGAATTTCGATTTTTGCCTTCTATTTTTTTTCAGTGTCACAACCATGCTACTTACCATTTCTACGGTTTAGTCGTATCCATATTTCCATTTTTCATTTGGTAGAGAATTTATTACAATTAATTATGGTTGTCCTGCATCTAACCCTCATCCCTAAATTTTATTAGAATATGCATACACATTGCACATGGCATGATTGGAACCCTTGTTTGTACTTCTTTATTAATTACTGTATTCCTCTAATTCATCGTTTTCTAAATTCTCCCAATAATGACTTGTACTGTACGTACAAATTAAATAACTATGACGTCATAACGTAACTTAATTCCCCTCACATTTTCCCGTCATTAATTTCCCTTCATCATATCTCTAGTATACAATGTGTGGAAATTCTTTAACATAATAATAAAAACAGTACACTCTATACGTCATTATTTATGTTGTTCATTCATACATCCATGTTCTTTCTTGATCTTTATCTTTTGTTAATTTTATTAATTATTGATTCTCCTACCTATTTTCTACTGACGCCCTATCAACCTATCAGTCCATGTTTACACGTGTCTATAGTACGCACACAACCCATTGTGTTACGGACTGATGTGTGTACAATACTTTCTGCATTAATACATGTCCCCTGATGATCATGATTGCGTACATAGTTACGTACATGTAAATACGTCCACATGTATTCCGTTTACTTTTTCTTTTATTTGTTTAATTCCTCACAAGAAGGAAGTATACGCAATTCGATGATCACAGCATAAATTGACATCTGAAAACGTAAACATCTCCTCGCGCTCTGATACATTATCTTGATTGTCTATAAATATGAAACACTGTAAAAAAAATATAGTTAACTGTTTAATTGTAATTAACTGTAGTACTTTAATATATTGTAATTGATGTACTTTAATGAAACTGTAATTAACGATAATAATTGTAATAAACCCAAAATTACAACGTACTCAGTGCTGTACTTAGGATTGTCCAACCCGACATTATGTCGCCATTTAGGAATGTACACCAGGCAATATTATTATTATTTTTTTATTATTATTATTTTTTTTATTGGGATAAATTTTTGAGCTGCTTCATTTTTGCCAAATAATTGGTGACTTGTTCTTTTCAAATTTCTTAATAATTTTTGTAGATTAGATGCATTCTCTCTTCGTTATAAAAGATGAAGTCATGTCCGGCCTTAAACTTTTAATTTTCATATGCATATCTTAATATAAGAATGCATAGTTCAATTTCCGTTTCTAATTAATTCAGCAGACCCGGAAAACATCAGATCTGAAAATACGCTGTTTAAGATAAAAATATGGCTTCCTCTTCCTATATCCTGTTTATCTGTTTAACGATTATTTTTTATTATTATTTTAATTTTTATTTGGAATCTTTCAAAAGTCTGATCACGTGTTGAAAGGGGGAAACTTAACCTTCAAACTGCACTCCCTCAAAATTTAGATTATATAAAGCATATAATTGTAAAATAATTTCACTACTTCCATTACGACTTCTTCTTAGACTTCACTCCCAGAGGAGGGGACAGAGGCCCCTTACCTCTTTAATTTTTAGACTCCGGCCTGAGCCATGGTCGAAAGAGGTCGAACCTCTACCCCTGTAAATTCAGAGCACTACCTGTACATTTTTTAGAAGTAAATTACAGTAAAAAAGTTTTTTATCTTTTCCTTCGAGCCGTGCTCTCGTCCGAGAACTCAGTCAATAGAGAAAAATAATTTCCCGATATGTTATAAGAAGCATCAGGGAATCTTCAGAGAATTTATTAAGTTTTCACGTAATCCTCCGAACCCACCCAGTGGCATAGAAAGAGAAGAATTAACAGTCTGTCGATCCTATAGCGAGAGAAAAAAATTTAGAATGTTATAGAAGAAAAACACTTGCGAGAAATATCCGTTGCTGCCTCCTAACGAGAACCTCCGTCGATTCGAACCACCCAAGGCCATAGACGGAGGGGTTAACAAAGTGGCGACCCTATAGCCAGGATTTTAACAAGAGGATTTTAACAGGTGGCCACTCTTTGGCCAGGATAGAAATTACCCTGCCCCATGATAACAAAACTAGAGACCCCTGCATCAGGATTCTTCCAGTCTTCCAGACCCTGGAAATAGAACACCTGGCGACGCCCATTCTTCATCCAGGAACAAGTAGCCAGCAAGACACGTCTTCAGGACACGTTAAGGATTTCGCCGTAGAAATTTTAAGTAGTTTTTTTTTTTTAGTAATTTGTAAACATCTGAAAAGTCAGTATTGTTAACAGTTAATAAAAAGTACTAAGTCAGAATTAACAGGAAACACAGTGAACATTTCAGACACCAGTGATACATTTTTTTTATTGAAAGTAATTTTCACAAAAGTTGTTTTCACAGAGTTATTGTCACCAAAAGTTGATTTTCAGAGTTATTTTCACAGAAGTTGATTTTCACAGTTATTGTCACAGAGTTAAATGTCACAGAGTTATTTTCAGAGAGTTATTTTCTGTTATTTTCACTATTATAGTTAGTATAGAATAATTTTATTTTATGTACCAAACATAATATTACTGTACCTTCGCGTAAATTCGAGTGAAATGTCTTTACATTTCGTATTTTTGTTTACAATTTTTTTCAAATTATTGAATTGAATTGACTTGCAAATTGAGAAAGAGAGAGTTTATAGAGTTATAGAGATACTTGAAGTAGTTTCTAGTCAGTTTTATTTGCAAATCCGTTGCAAATCAGTTCCAAGTCAGTTTTAGTTGCAAATAAGTTGCAAATCAGTTTTCAGACAGTTTCATAGACTTCACTGATAGCAGTTAAGTGCAGTCCATTTCAGTTAATTTTAGTTAGTTGGTTGCTTCCAAGAGGGACAACCAAACCCAGAGAATAATAGACTCCACTTGATAGAGTTCAAGTGCAGTCAATTTCAGTCAGTTTCAGTTTCTGTCAGTTTTCAGTGAGTCTCAAGACAGTTTTCAGTCATTTTGAAGTTTTCAGTCAGTTCTGGTCAGTAAGTTGCATCCAGAGGGACAACCGCCCCAGAGATTTATAGAAATACTTCATAACAGTTCAAGTCAGTAGGTTGCATCCAGAGGGAAACCGCCCCAGAGATTTATAGAAATACTTGATAGCAGTTCAAGTCAGTTCAAGTCAATTCAAAGTCAGTTCAAGTCAATTCAAAGTCAGTTTCATTCAAAGTCAGTTCAGTCAAAGCAGTCAGTCAGTTAGTTAGTTTCAAGTCAGTCAGTCAGTTTTGAAGTCAGTCATCAGTCAGTTTTGAAGTCAGTTTCAGTCAGTTTTGAATCAGTTTCAGTA
This sequence comes from Bathynomus jamesi, assembly GCA_023014485.1. Classification (NCBI taxonomy): domain Eukaryota; kingdom Metazoa; phylum Arthropoda; class Malacostraca; order Isopoda; family Cirolanidae; genus Bathynomus; species Bathynomus jamesi. The sequence goes on from JAJOZX010000815.1 coordinate 269,900, forward strand.
AGTTTTGAAGTCAGTTTGTTTTATTTGAAGTCAGTTTTGAAGTCAGTTGCAGTCAGTTTTGAAGTTAGTTTCAGTCAATTTTGAAGTAAATTTGTTTTATTTGAAGTCAGTTTGTTTTATTTGAAGTCAGTTTTGAAGTTAGTTTCAAGTCTCAGTTTTCAAGTCCAAAGTCAGTTTTCAAGTCCAAAGTAAGTTTTCAAGTCCCATGTCAGTTTCCAAGTCCCAAGTCATTTCAGTTCAGTCAATTGAATTCAACTTTTTTTGTTGTTTAAGAGAATTTAGTTTAAGAGAATGTAATTTAAGAAAATTTAATTCAACCTTTCTTTTTGTTATAAGAGAAAATTAAATTCAACCTGAATTGACCGGTTTGTGTCTTTAGTTCAGCCTTCTTTTTTTTGTGGTAAGAAGGACATTGACCGAATCGTCTCCTTTTTGCATCAAGAAATTGCGTATATGAATATATAGGTAAAATTATATATTTTATTATTGGTAACCAAAAGCGTTTTTACAAATGTTTATAACGATTTTTATAATTATTGTGATTAGATGATAATAGTTGTGTAATAATTAATCGATCATGTCCCAATGACCTCCTTTTTAAATTACTATACTGAGGAACATGCCGTCCCTCCGTTTTGTTTGACCTCCTTTAATTTTTGTTCTAAGCAGTGTGAAAATCAATGTCTTCCTAAAGAGCAAAGTGCTCACGAAAAGACATATTGTCAATTTCAGACATATCTCCCCGCTTAGTCACTCAATTCCCCCGAATGTAGTACTCCAAACTTTGTTTTTTAATTTTATTTTATGTTAACACCCCAACCCCAGTTGAACCCAGTGTCAACCAGAGAAATGGTTCAACCATGGTTAATTCTTCTTTGGCTCCAGTCAAACCACAGTTTAACCAAAGTTGTTTTTTTATATTTTTTAAGAGTATGAACCCTATAACCTCATGTTAGTTCATTATAGTTTATATTTGATTTCTATTTTCAATTTTTATATATTTTTTTTATTTTTATTCGATTAATATTGAGTAAGTGTCGTTAAATTATTATATAACTTTGTTAATTCGAAAACCTTCCGAACCCTTACACACCCACACATGTATGCACACTATATATACAAACCTTATGCTAAAATCATTGGATATCACAATAAACTATTTCACTGCGTGTAAGTGCTAAATATGCTATTTAATCTTAATCATTTTTGCTTACTATATATAAATTTTTGCTCATGCATTTATTAAGTTATTTTAACCAACGCTAATCTGTTCCTTAAAGTGTATATATAAATATATATACGGACATAATCCTAATCCACCAATGACCACTAATGATCTAGTTCTTCACAGGATGAACCAATCACTCTCATAATCCACAAACTCAATCATCATGTTCTACGTACACGTATATATACGTATGCGCATTTACGTATAACTTCAACGATAAATCCTTTTCCCCATTTGGACATATCACCAACCACTACACTCTGTACCTAATACACACAAATACACATTTGACCACAGGTCTATACATCATCCATTACGTAATTCAATTTTTACCTACAATAGTCAATAAAATTAGTTTATAGATTGTACGATCATGGTAACTTTGAAAAATTCCTGAACTTTAAAATTTATATTTTTCCCTTTTACCTACTATTCATTATGTATGTAATTTTTCCCACAGAAAAATAAAATTTTGTAAAAACTTTAACAATATCATTATTTGTCTAACTTAATTGTCTAAATTAACGTATTAATCCTTTTATTATGTTTGCATAAATTAAAGTATTAATCTTTGAATTTTTTATATTTTATAATAACTCTCTAAGCAAGTGTCATGTTAAAGATTTGATTACGGTGCGTTGTACTCAACCACCCGAACTCACTTGTTCTGTATAAAATTTGTATTGTAAAGAAAAATTCGTCATCATCTAATTTGAATTCGTTAGGATTATCTCCTTGTATTTTCTCAATTGTATCGTATTGTATTGTTGTTAATATCATTTTTAAAGGGGAGAGCCCTGTAAAACTGAACAATGAATAATTAATATTCATTTTTACATAAGAAACCAAAATCGCCTGAGCAAGTTTGGATAGAATTTCGATTTTTGCCTTCTATTTTTTTTCAGTGTCACAACCATGCGACTTACCATTTCTACGGTTTAGTCGTATCCATATTTCCATTTTTCATTTGGTAGAGAATTTATTACAATTAATTATGGTTGTCCTGCATCTAACCCTCATCCCTAAATTTTATTAGAATATGCATACACATTGCACATGGCATGATTGGAACCCTTGTTTGTACTTTTTATTCATTACTGTATTCCTCTAATTCATCGTTTTCTAAATTCTCCCAATAATGACTTGTACTGTACGTACAAATTAAATAACTATGACGTCATAAAGTAACTTAATTCCCCTCACATTTTCCCGTCATTAATTTCCCTTCATCATATCTCTAGTATACAATGTGTGGAAATTCTTTAACATAATAATAAAAACAGTACACTCTATACGTCATTATTTATGTTGTTCATTCATACATCCATGTTCTTTCTTGATCTTTATCTTTTGTTAATTTTATTAATTATTGATTCTCCTACCTATTTTCTACTGACGCCCTATCAACCTATCAGTCCATGTTTACACGTGTCTATAGTACGCACACAACCCATTGTGTTACGGACTGATGTGTGTACAATACTTTCTGCATTCGTACATGTACCCTGATGATCATGATTGCGTACATAGTTACGTACATGTAAATACGTCCATATGTATTCCGTTTACTTTTTTTATTTGTTTAATTCCTCACAAGACGGAAGTATACGCAATTCGATGATCACAGCATAAATTGACATCTGAAAACGTAAAGATCTCCTCGCGCTCTGATACATTATCATGTATATATATGTGTATATATATATATATATATATATATATACTGTATGTGCCCATGTACTTTTTTATACTCCTAACATCTTGATTGTCTATAAATATGATACACTGTAAAAAAAATATAGTTAACTGTTTAATTGTAATTAACGGTAGTACTTTAATATAATGTAATTGATGTACTTTAAAGAAACTGTAATTAACGATAATAATTGTAATAAACCCAAAATTACAACATACTCTGTGCTGTACTTAGGATTGTACAACCCGACATTATGTCGCCATTTAGGAATGTACACTAGGCAATATTATTATTTTTTTATTATTATTTTTTTTTGTTGAGATAAATTTTTGAGCTGCTTCCTTTTTGCCAAATAATTGGTGACTTGTTCTTTTCAAATTTCTTAATAATTTTTGTAGATTAGATGCATTCTCTCTTCGTCATAAAAGATGAAGTCATGTCTTGCCTTAAACTTTTAATTTTCATATGCATATCTTAATATAACAATGCATATTCAATTTCCGTATCTAATTAACTCGGCAGACCCGGAAAACATCAGATCTGAAAATACGCTGTTTAAGATAAAAATATGGCTTCCTCTTCCTATATCCTGTTTATCTGTTTAACGATTATTTTTTATTATTATTTTAATTTTATTTGGAATCTTTCAAAAGTCTGATCACGTGTTGAAAGGGGGAAACTTAACCTTCAAACTGCACTCCCTCAAAATTTAGATTATATATAAAGCATGTAATTGTAAAATAACTTCACTACTTCCATTACGACTTCTTCTTAGACTTCACTCCCAGAGGAGGGGACAGAGGCCTCTAACCTCCTAATTTTTAGACTCCGGCCTGAGCCATGGTCGAAAGAGGTCGAACCTCTACCCCTGTAAATTCAGAGCACTACCTGTACATTTTTTAGAAGTAAATTACAGTAAAAAAGTTTTTTATCTTTTCCTTCGAGCCGTGCTCTCGTCCGAGAACTCAGTCAATAGAGAAAAATAATTTCCCGATATGTTATAAGAAGCATCAGGGAATCTTCAGAGAATTTATTAAGTTTTCACGTAATCCTCCGAACCCACCCAGTGGCATAGAAAGAGAAGAATTAACAGTCTGTCGATCCTATAGCGAGAGAAAAAAAATTAGAATGTTATAGAAGAAAAACTATTGCGAGAAATATCCGTTGCTGCCTCATAACGAGAACCTCCGTCGATTCGAACCACCCAAGGCCATAGACGGAGGGGTTAACAAAGTGGCGACCCTATAGCCAGGATTTTAACAAGAGGATTTTAACAGGTGGCCACTCTTTGGCCAGGATAGAAATTACCCTGCCCATGATAACAAAACTAGCGACCCCTGCATCAGGATTCTTCCAGTCTTCCAGACCTGGAAATAGAACACCTGGCGACGCCCATTCTTCATCCAGGAACAAGTAGCCAGCAAGACACTTTTCAGGACACGTTAAGGATTTCGCCGTAGAAATTTTGTTAGTAGTTTTTTTTTTCAGTAATTTGTAAACATCTGAAAGTCAGTATGTACAGTTATAAAAAGTACTAAGTCAGAATTAAGAGGAAACACAGTGAACATTTCAGACACCAGTGATACATTTTTTATTGAAAGTAATTTTCACAAAAGTGTTTTCACAGAGTTATTGTCACCAAAGTTGATTTTCAGAGTTATTTCACAGAAGTTGATTTTCACAGTTATTGTCACAGAGTTAAATGTCACAGAGTTATTTTCAGGAGTTATTTTCTGTTATTTTCACTATTATAGTTAGTATAGAATAATTTTATTTTATGTACCAAACATAATATTACTGTACCTTCGCGTAAATTCGAGTGAAATGTCTTTACATTTCGTATTTTTGTTTACAATTTTTTTCAAATTATTGAATTGAATTGACTTGCAAATTGAGAAAGAGAGAGTTTATAGAGTTATAGAGATACTTGAAGTAGTTTCTAGTCAGTTTTATTTGCAAATCCGTTGCAAATCAGTTCCAAGTCAGTTTTAGTTGCAAATAAGTTGCAAATCAGTTTTCAGACAGTTTCAGTAGACTTCACTGATAGCAGTTAAGTGCAGTCCATTTCAGTTAATTTTAGTTAGTTGGTTGCTTCCAAGAGGGACAACCAAACCCAGAGAATAATAGACTCCACTTGATAGAGTTCAAGTGCAGTCAATTTCAGTCAGTTTCAGTTTCTGTCAGTTTTCAGTGAGTCTCAAGACAGTTTTCAGTCATTTTGAAGTTTTCAGTCAGTTCTGGTCAGTAAGTTGCATCCAGAGGGACAACCGCCCCAGAGATTTATAGAAATACTTCATAACAGTTCAAGTCAGTAGGTTGCATCCAGAGGGAAAACCGCCCCAGAGATTTAGAGAAATACTTGATAGCAGTTCAAGTCAGTTCAAGTCAATTCAAAGTCAGTTCAAGTCAATTCAAAGTCAGTTTCAATTCAAAGTCAGTTTCAGTTCAAAGCAGTCAGTCAGTTAGTTAGTTTCAAGTCAGTCAGTCAGTTTTGAAGTCAGTCAGTCAGTCAGTTTTGAAGTCAGTTTCAGTCAGTTTTGAATCAGTTTCAGTAAGTTTTGAAGTCAGTTTGTTTTATTTGAAGTCAGTTTTGAAGTCAGTTGCAGTCAGTTTTGAAGTTAGTTTCAGTCAATTTTGAAGTAAATTTGTGTTATTTGAAGTCAGTTTGTTTTATTTGAAGTCAGTTTTGAAGTTAGTTTCAAGTCTCAGTTTTCAAGTCCAAAGTCAGTTTTCAAGTTCAAAGTAAGTTTTCAAGTCCCATGTCAGTTTTCAAGTCCCAAGTCATTTCAGTTCAGTCAATTGAATTCAACTTTTTTTGTTGTTTAAGAGAATTTAGTTTAAGAGAATGTAATTTAAGAAAATTTAATTCAACCTTTCTTTTTGTTATAAGAGAAAATTAAATTCAACCTGAATTGACCGGTTTGTGTCTTTAGTTCAGCCTTCTTTTTTTTGTGGTAAGAAGGACATTGACCGAATCGTCTCCTTTTTGCATCAAGAAATTGCGTATATGAATATATAGGTAAAATTATATATTTTATTATTGGTAACCAAAAGCGTTTTTACAAATGTTTATAACGATTTTTATAATTATTGTGATTAGATGATAATAGTTGTGTAATAATTAATCGATCATGTCCCAATGACCTCCTTTTTAAATTACTATGCTGAGGAACATGCCGTCCCTCCGTTTTGTTTGACCTCCTTTAATTTTTGTTCTAAGCAGTGTGAAAATCAATGTCTTCCTAAAGAGCAAAGTGCACACGAAAAGACATATTGTCAATTTCAGACATATCTCCCCGCTTAGTCACTCAATTCCCCCGAATGTAGTACTCGAAACTTTGTCTTTTTAATTTTATTTTATGTTAACACCCCAACCCCAGTTGAACCCAGTGTCAACCAGAGAAATGGTTCAACCATGGTTAATTCTTCTTTGGCTCCAGTCAAACCACAGTTTAACCAAAGTTGTTTTTTATATTTTTTAAGAGTATGAACCCTATAACCTCATGTTAGTTCATTATAGTTTATATTTGATTTCTATTTTCAATTTTTTATTTTTTATTTTTTATTCGATTAATATTGAGTAAGTGTCGTTAAATTATTATATAACTTTGTTAATTCGAAAACCTTCCGAGTCCTTACACACCCACACATGTATGCACACTATATATACAAACCTTATGCTAAAATCATTGGATATCACAATAAACTATTTCACTGCGTGTAAGTGCTAAATATGCTATTTAATCTTAATCATTTTTGCTTACTATATATAAATTTTTGCTCATGCATTTATTAAGTTATTTTAACCAAAGCTAATCTGTTCCTTAAAGTGTATATATAAATATATATACGGACATAATCCTAATCCACCAATGACCACTAATGATCTAGTTATTCACAGGATGAACCAATCACTCTCATAATCCACAAACTCAATCATCATGTTCTACGTACACGTATATATACGTATGCGCATTTACGTATAACTTCAACGATAAATCCATTTTCCCCATTTGGACATATCACCAACCACTACACTCTGTACCTAATACACACAAATACACATTTGACCACAGGTCTATACATCATCCATTACGTAATTCAATTTTTACCTACAAAAGTCAATAAAATTAGTTTATAGATTGTACGATCATGGTAGCTTTGAAAAATTCCTGAACTTTAAAATTTATATTTTTCAATTTTAACTACTATTCATTATGTATGTAATTTTTCCAACAGAAAAATAAAATTTTGTAAAAACTTTAACAATATCATTATTTGTCTAACTTAATTGTCTAAATTAACGTATTAATCCTTATATTATGTTTGCATAAATTAAAGTATTAATCTTTTAATTTTTTATATTTTATAATAACTCTCTAAGCAAGTGTCATGTTAAAGATTTGATTACGGTGCGTTGTACTCAACCACCCGAACTCACTTGTTCTGTATAAAATTTGTATTTTAAAGAAAAATTCGTCATCATCTAATTTGAATTCGTTAGGATGTTATCTCCTTGTATTTTCTCAATTGTATCGTATTGTATTGTTGTTAATATCATTTTTAAAGGGGAGAGCCCTGTAAAACTGAACAATGAATAATTAATATTCATTTTTACATAAGAAACCAAAATCGCCTGAGCAAGTTTGGATAGAATTTCGATTTTTGCCTTCTATTTTTTTTCAGTCACAACCATGCGACTTACCATTTCTACGGTTTAGTCGTATCCATATTTCCATTTTTCATTTGTTAGAGAATTTATTACAATTAATTATGGTTGTCCTGCATCTAACCCTCATCCCTAAATTTTATTAGAATATGCATACACATTGCACATGGCATGATTGGAACCCTTGTTTGTACTTTTTTATTCATTACTGTATTCCTCTAATTCATCGTTTTCTAAATTCTCCCAATAATGACTTGTACTGTAGGTACAAATTAAATAACTATGACGTCATAAAGTAACTTAATTCCCTCACATTTTCCCGTCATTAATTTCCCTTCATCATATCTCTAGTATACAATGTGTGGAAATTCTTTAACATAATAATAAAAACAGTACACTCTATACGTCATTATTTATGTTGTTCATTCATACATCCATGTTCTTTCTTGATCTTTATCTTTTGTTAATTTTATTAATTATTGATTCTCCTACCTATTTTCTACTGACGCCCTATCAACCTATCAGTCCATGTTTACACGTGTCTATAGTACGCACACAACCCATTGTGTTACGGACTGATGTGTGTACAATACTTTCTGCATTCGTACATGTACCCTGATGATCATGATTGCGTACATAGTTACGTACATGTATATACGTCCATATGTATTCCGTTTACTTTTTTTATTTGTTTAATTCCTCACAAGACGAAAGTATACGCAATTCGATGATCACAGCATAAATTGACATCTGAAAACGTAAACATCTCCTCGCGCTCTGATACATTATCATATATATATATATATATATATATATATATATATATATATATATATACTGTATGTGCCCATGTACTTTTTATACTCCTAACATCTTGATTGTCTAAATATGAATACACTGAAAAAAATATAGTTAACTGTTTAATTGTAATTAACGGTAGTACTTTAATATAATGTAATTGATGTACTTTAAAGAAACTGTAATTAACGATAATAATTGTAATAAACCCAAAATTACAACATACTCTGTGCTGTACTTAGGATTGTACAACCCGACATTATGTCGCCATTTAGGAATGTACACTAGGCAATATTATTATTTTTTTATTATTATTATTTTTTTTTGTTGAGATAAATTTTTGAGCTGCTTCCTTTTTGCCAAATAATTGGTGACTTGTTCTTTTCAAATTTCTTAATAATTTTTGTAGATTAGATGCATTCTCTCTTCGTCATAAAAGATGAAGTCATGTCTTGCCTTAAACTTTTAATTTTCATATGCATATCTTAATATAACAATGCATAATTCAATTTCCGTATCTAATTAACTCGGCAGACCCGGAAAACATCAGATATGAAAATACGCTGTTTAAGATAAAAATATGGCTTCCTCTTCCTATATCCTGTTTATCTGTTTAACGATTATTTTTTATTATTATTTTAATTTTTATTTGGAATCTTTCAAAGTCTGATCACGTGTTGAAAGGGGGAACTTAACCTTCAAACTGCACTCCCTCAAAATTTAGATTATATATAAAGCATGTAATTGTAAAATAACTTCACTACTTCCATTACGACTTCTTCTTAGACTTCACTCCCAGAGGAGGGGACAGAGGCCTCTAACCTCCCTAATTTTTAGACTCCGGCCTGAGCCATGGTCGAAAGAGGTCGAACCTCTACCCCTGTAAATTCACAGCACTACCTGTACATTTTTTAGAAGTAAATTACAGTAAAAAAGTGTTTTATCTTTTCCTTCGAGCCGTGCTCTCGTCCGAGAACTCAGTCAGTAGAGAAAAATAATTTCCCGATATGTTATAAGAAGCATCAGGGAATCTTCAGAGAATTTATTAAGTTTTCACGTAATCCTCCGAACCCACCCAGTGGCATAGAAAGAGAAGAATTAACAGTCTGTCGATCCTATAGCGAGAAAAAAAAAAATTAGAATGTTATAGAAGAAAAACACTTGCGAGAAATATCCGTTGCTGCCTCCTAACGAGAACCTCCGTCTATTCGAACCACCCAAGGCCATAGACGGAGGGGTTAACAAAGTGGCGACCCTATAGCCAGGATTTTAACAAGAGGATTTTAACAGGTTGCCACTCTTTGGCCAGGTTAGAAATTACCCTGCCCCATGATAACAAAACTAGCGACCCCTGCATCAGGATTCTTCCAGTCTTCCAGACCCTGGAAATAGAACACCTGGCGACGCCCATTCTTCATCCAGGAACAAGTAGCCAGCAAGACACGTCTTCAGGACACGTTAAGGATTTCGCCGTAGAAATTTTGTTAAGTAGTTTTTTTTTTAGTAATTTGTAAACATCTGAAAAGTCAGTATTGTTAACAGTTAATACAAAGTACTATGTCAGAATTAACAGGAAACACAGTGAACATTTCAGACACCAGTGATACATTTTTTTTATTGAAAGTAATTTTCACAAAAGTTGTTTTCACAGAGTTATTGTCACCAAAAGTTGATTTTCATAGTTATTGTCACAGAAGTTGATTTTCACAGTTATTGTCACAGAGTTAAATGTCACAGAGTTATTTTCAGGGAGTTATTTTGTTATTTTCACTATTATAGTTAGTATAGAATAATTTTATTTTATGTACCAAACATAATATTACTGTACCTTCGCGTAAATTCGAGTGAAATGTCTTTACATTTCGTATTTTTGTTTACAATTTTTTTCAAATTATTGAATTGAATTGACTTGCAAATTGAGAAAGAGAGAGTTTATAGAGTTATAGAGATACTTGAAGTAGTTTCTAGTCAGTTTTATTTGCAAATCGTTGCAAATCAGTTCCAAGTCAGTTTAGTTGCAAATAAGTTGCAATCAGTTTTCAGACAGTTTCAGTAGACTTCACTGATAGCAGTTAAGTGCAGTCCATTTCAGTTAATTTTAGTTAGTTGGTTTGCTTCCAAGAGGGACAACCAAACCCAGGAATAATAGACTCCACTTGATAGAGTTCAAGTGCAGTCAATTTCAGTCAGTTTCAGTTTCTGTCAGTTTTTCAGTGAGTCTCAAGACAGTTTTCAGTCATTTTGAAGTTTTCAGTCAGTTCTGGTCAGTAAGTTGCATCCAAGGGACAACCGCCCCAGAGATTTATAGAAATACTTCATAACAGTTCAAGTCAGTAGGTTGCATCCAGAGGGAAAACCGCCACAGAGATTTAGAGAAATACTTGATAGCAGTTCAAGTCAGTCAAGTCAATTCCAAAGTCAGTTCAAGTCAATTCAAAGTCAGTTTCAATTCAAAGTCAGTTTCAGTTTCAAAGCAGTCAGTCAGTTAGTTAGTTTCAAGTCAGTCAGTCAGTTTTGAAGTCAGTCAGTCAGTCAGTTTATGAAGTCAGTTTTCAGTCAGTTTTGAATCAGTTTCAGTAAGTTTTTGAAGTCAGTTTGTTTTATTTGAAGTCAGTTGAAGTCAGTTGCAGTCAGTTTTGAAGTTAGTTTCAGTCAATTTTGAAGTAATTTGTTTTATTTGAAGTCAGTTTGTTTTATTTGAAGTCAGTTTGAAGTTAGTTTCAAGTCTTATTTTCAAGTCCAAAGTCAGTTTTCAAGTTCCAAAGTAAGTTTCAAGTCCCATGTCAGTTTTCAAGTCCCAAGTCATTTCAGTTCAGTCAATTGAATTCAACTTTTTTGTTGTTTAAGAGAATTTAGTTTAAGAGAATGTAATTTAAGAAAAATTTAATTCAACCTTCTTTTTGTTATAAGAGAAAATTAAATTCAAACCTGATTGACGGTTTGTGTCTTTAGTTCAGCCTTCTTTTTTTTTTGTGGTAAGAAGGACATTGACGAATCGTCTCCTTTTTGCATCAAGAAATTGCGTATATGAATATATAGGTAAAATTATATATTTATTATTGGTAACCAAAAGCGTTTTACAAATGTTTATAACGATTTTTATAATTATTGTGATTAGATGATAATAGTTGTGTAATAATTAGTCGATCATGTCCAATGACCTCCTTTTTAAATTACTATGCTGAGGACATGCCGTCCCTCCGTTTTGTTTGACCTCCTTTAATTTTTGTTCTAAGCAGTGTGAAAATCAATGTCTTCCTAAAGAGCAAAGTGCTCACGAAAAGACATATTGTCAATTTCAGACATATCTCCCCGCTTAGTCACTCAATTCCCCCGAATGTAGTACTCGAAACTTTGTCTTTTTAATTTTATTTTATGTTAACACCCCAACCCCAGTTGAACCCAGTGTCAACCAGAGAAATGGTTCAACCATGGTTAATTCTTCTTTGGCTCCAGTCAAACCACAGTTTAACCAAAGTTGTTTTTTTATATTTTTTAAGAGTATGAACCCTATAACCTCATGTTAGTTCATTATAGTTTATATTTGATTTCTATTTTCAATTTTTTTATTTTTTTATTTTTTTATTCGATTAATATTGAGTAAGTGTCGTTAAATTATTATATAACTTTGTTAATTCGAAAACCTTCCGAGTCCTTACACACCCACACATGTATGCACACTATATATACAAACCTTATGCTAAAATCATTGGATATCACAATAAACTATTTCACTGCGTGTAAGTGCTAAATATGCTATTTAATCTTAATCATTTTTGCTTACTATATATAAATTTTTGCTCATGCATTTATTAAGTTATTTTAACCAAAGCTAATCTGTTCCTTAAAGTGTATATATAAATATATATACGGACATAATCCTAATCCACCAATGACCACTAATGATCTAGTTATTCACAGGATGAACCAATCACTCTCATAATCCACAAACTCAATCATCATGTTCTACGTACACGTATATATACGTATGCGCATTTACGTATAACTTCAACGATAAATCCCTTTTCCCCATTTGGACATATCACCAACCACTACACTCTGTACCTAATACACACAAATACACATTTGACCACAGGTCTATACATCATCCATTACGTAATTCAATTTTTACCTACAATAGTCAATAAAATTAGTTTATAGATTGTACGATCATGGTAACTTTGAAAAATTCCTGGACGTTAAAATTTATATTTTTCCCTTTTACCTACTATTCATTCATTGTAATTTTTCCCACAGAAAAATAAAATTTTGTAAAAACTTTAACAATATCATTATTTGTCTAACTTAATTGTCTACATTAACGTATTAATCCTTTTATTATGTTTGCATAAATTAAAGTATTAATCTTTGAATTTTTTATATTTTATAATAACTCTAAGCAAGTGTCATGTTAAAGATTTGATTACGGTGCGTTGTACTCAACCACCCGAACTCACTTGTTCTGTATAAAATTTGTATTGTAAAGAAAAATTCGTCATCATCTAATTTGAATTCGTTAGGATGTTATCTCCTTGTATTTTCTCAATTGTATCGTATTGTATTGTTGTTAATATCATTTTTAAAGGGGAGAGCCCTGTAAAACTGAACAATGAATAATTAATATTGATTTTTACGTAAGAAACTAAAGTCGCCTGAGCAAGTTTGGATAGAATTTCGATTTTTGCCTTCTATTTTTTTTCAGTCACAACCATGCGACTTACCATTTCTACGGTTTAGTCGTATCCATATTTCCATTTTTCATTTGGTAGAGAATTTATTACAATTAATTATGGTTGTCCTGCATCTAACCCTCATCCCTAAATTTTATTAGAATATGCATACACATTGCACATGGCATGATTGGAACCCTTGTTTGTACTTCTTTATTCATTACTGTATTCCTCTAATTCATCGTTTTCTAAATTCTCCCAATAATGACTTGTACTGTACGTACAAATTAAATAACTATGACGTCATAAAGTAACTTAATTCCCCTCACATTTTCCCGTCATTAATTTCCCTTCATCATATCTCTAGTATACAATGTGTGGAAATTCTTTAACATAATAATAAAAACAGTACACTCTATACGTCATTATTTATGTTGTTCATTCATACATCCATGTTCTTTCTTGATCTTTATCTTTTGTTAATTTTATTAATTATTGATTCTCCTACCTATTTTCTACTGACGCCCTATCAACCTATCAGTCCATGTTTACACGTGTCTATAGTACGCACACAACCCATTGTGTTACGGACTGATGTGTGTACAATACTTTCTGCATTCGTACATGTCCCCTGATGATCATGATTGCGTACATAGTTACGTACATGTAAATACGTCACATGTATTCCGTTTACTTTTTCTTTTATTTGTTTAATTCCTCACAAGACGGAAGTATACGCAATTCGATGATCACAGCATAAATTGACATCTGAAAACGTAAACATCTCCTCGCGCTCTGATACATTATCATGTATGTATATATATATATATATATATATACCGTATGTGCCCATGTACTTTGTTATACTCCTAACATCCTGATTGTCTATAAATATGAAACACTGTAAAAAAAATATAGTTAACTGTTTAATTGTAATTAACTGTAGTACTTTAATATAATGTAATTGATGTACTTTAATGAAACTGTAATTAACGATAATAATTGTAATAAACCCAAAATTACAACGTACTCAGTGCTGTACTTAGGATTGTACAACCCGACATTATGTCGCCATTTATGAATGTACACTAGGCAATATTATTATTATTTTTTTTTTTATTATTTTTTTTATTGAGATAAATTTTTGAGCTGCTTCCTTTTTGCCAAATAATTGGTGACTTGTTCTTTTCAAATTTCTTAATAATTTTTGTAGATTAGATGCATTCTCTCTTCGTTATAAAAGATGAAGTCATGTCTTGCCTTAAACTTTTAATTTTCATATGCATATCTTAATATAAGAATGCATAGTTCAATTTCCGTTTCTAATTAACTCGGCAGACCCGGAAAACATCAGATCTGAAAATACGCTGTTTAAGATAAAAATATGGCTTCCTCTTCCTATATCCTGTTTATCTGTTTAACGATTATTTTTTATTATTATTTTAATTTTTATTTGGAATCTTTCAAAAGTCTGATCACCTGTTGAAAGGGGGAAACTTAACCTTCAAACTGCACTCCCTCAAAATTTAGATTATATATAAAGCATGTAATTGTAAAATAACTTCACTACTTCCATTACGACTTCTTCTTAGACTTCACTCCCAGAGGTGGGTTCAGAGGCCCCTAACCTCCCTAATTTTTAGACTCCGGCCTGAGCCATGGTCGAAAGAGGTCGAACCTCTACCCCTGTAAATTCAGAGCACTACCTGTACATTTTTTAGAAGTAAATTACAGTAAAAAAGTTTTTTATCTTTTCCTTCGAGCCGTGCTCTCGTCCGAGAACTCAGTCAATAGAGAAAAATAATTTCCCGATATGTTATAAGAAGCATCAGGGAATCTTCAGAGAATTTAGTAAGTTTTCACTTAATCCTCCGAACCCACCCAGTGGCATAGAAAGAGAAGAATTAACAGTCTGTCGATCCTATAGCGAGAGAAAAAAAATTAGAATGTTATAGAAGAAAAACTATTGCGAGAAATATCCGTTGCTGCCTCCTAACGAGAACCTCCGTCGATTCGAACCACCCAAGGCCATAGACGGAGGGGTTAACAAAGTGGCGACCCTATAGCCAAGATTTTAACAAGAGGATTTTAACAGGTGGCCACTCTTTGGCCAGGATAGAAATTACCCTGCCCCATGATAACAAAACTAGCGACCCCTGCATCAGGATTCTTCCAGTCTTCCAGACCCTGGAAATAGAACAACTGGCGACGCCCATTCTTCATCCAGGAACAAGTAGCCAGCAGGACACGTCTTCAGGACACGTTAAGGATTTCGCCGTAGAAATTTTGTTAAGTAGATTTTTTTTTTTTAGTAATTTGTAAACATCTGAAAAGTCAGTATTGTTAACAGTTAATAAAAAGAACTAAGTCAGAATTAACAGGAAACACAGTGAACATTTCAGACACCAGTGATACATTTTTTTTATTGAAAGTAATTTTCACAAAAGTTGTTTTCACAGTTATTGTCACCAAAAGTTGATTTTCAGAGTTGTTGTCACAGAAGTTGATTTTCACAGTTATTGTCACAGAGTTAAATGTCACAGAGTTATTTTCAGAGAGTTATTTTCTGTTATTTTCACTATTATAGTTAGTATAGAATAATTTTATTTTATGTACCAAACATAATATTACTGTACCTTCGCGTACATTCGAGTGAAATGTCTTCACATTTCATATTTTTGTTTACAATTTTTTTCAAATTATTGAATTGAATTGACTTGCAAATTGAGAAAGAGAGAGTTTATAGAGTTATAGAGATACTTGAAGTAGTTTCTAGTCAGTTTTAGTTGCAAATAAGTTGCAAATCAGTTTTCAGACAGTTTCAGTAGAATTCACTAATAGCAGTTAAGTGCAGTCCATTTCAGTTAATTTTAGTTAGTTGGTTGCTTCCAAGAGGGACAACCAAACCCAGAGAATAATAGACTCCACTTGATAGAGTTCAAGTGCAGTCAATTTCAGTCAGTTTCAGTTTCAGTCTGTTTTCAGTGAGTCTCAAGACAGTTTTCAGTCATTTTGAAGTTTTCAGTCAGTTCTGGTCAGTAGGTTGCATCCAGAGGGACAACCGCCCAAGAGATTTATAGAAATACTTCATAACAGTTCAAGTCAGTAGGTTGCATCCAGAGGGACAACCGCCCCAGAGATTTATAGAAATACTTGATAGCAGTTCAAGTCAGTTCAAGTCAATTCAAAGTCACTTCAAGTCAATTCAAAGTCAGTTTCAATTCAAAATCAGTTTCAGTTCAAAGTCAGTCAGTCATTTAGTTAGTTTCAAGTCAGTCAGTCAGTTTTGAAGTCAGTCAGTCAGTCAGTTTTGAAGTCAGTTTCAGTCAGTTTTGAATCAGTTTCAGTAAGTTTTGAAGTCAGTTTGTTTTATTTGACGATTTGAAGTCAGTTGCAGTCAGTTTTGAAGTCATTTCAGTCAATTTTGAAGTAAATTTGTTTTATTTGAAGTCAGTTTATTTTATTTGAAGTCAGTTTTGAAGTTAGTTTCAAGTCTCAGTTTTCAAGTCCAAAGTCAGTTTTCAAGTCCAAAGTCAGTTTTCAAGTCCAAAGTAAGTTTTCTAGTCCCAAGTCATTTCAGTTCAGTCAATTGAATTCAACTTTTTTTGTTGTTTAAGAGAATTTAGTTTGAGAGAATGTAATTTAAGAAAATTTAATTCAACCTTTCTTTTTGTTATAAGAGAAAATTAAATTCAACCTGAATTGACCGGTTTGTGTCTTTAGTTCAGCCTTCTTTTTTTTTGTGGTAAGAAGGACATTGACCGAATCGTCTCGTTTTTGCATCAAGTAATTGCGTATATAAATATATAGGTAAAATTATATATTTTATTATTGGTAACCAAAAGCGTTTTTACAAATGTTTATAACTATTTTTATAATTATTGTGATTAGATGATAATAGTTGTGTAATAATTAATCGATCATGTCCCAATGACCTCCTTTTTAAATTACTATGCTGAGGAACATGCCGTCCCTCCGTTTTGTTTGACCTCCTTTAATTTTTGTTCTAAGCAGTGTGAAAATCAATGTCTTCCTAAAGAGCAAAGTGCACACGAAAAGACATATTGTCAATTTCAGACATATCTCCCCGCTTAGTCACTCAATTCCCCCGAATGTAGTACTCGAAACTTTGTTTTTTTAATTTTATTTTATGTTAACACCCCAACCCCAGTTGAACCCAGTGTCAACCAGAGAAATGGTTCAACCATGGTTAATTCTTCTTTGGCTCCAGTCAAACCACAGTTTAACCAAAGTTGTTGTTTTATATTTTTTAAGAGTATGAACCCTATAACCTCATGTTAGTTCATTATAGTTTATATTTGATTTCTATTTTCAATTTTTTTATTTTTTTATTTTTTTATTCGATTAATATTGAGTAAGTGTCGTTAAATTATTATATAACTTTGTTAATTCGAAAACCTTCCGAATCCTTACACACCCACACATGTATGCACACTATATATACAAACCTTATGCTAAACTCATTGCATATCACAATAAACTATTTCACTGCGTGTAAGTGCTAAATATGCTATTTAATCTTAATCATTTTTGCTTACTATATATATAAATTTTTGCTCATGCATTTATTAAGTTATTTTAACCAAAGCTAATCTGTTCCTTAAATTGTATATATAAATATATATACGGACATAATCCTAATCTACCAATGACCACTAATGATCTATTTCTTCACAGGATGAACCAATCACTCTCATAATCCACAAACTCAATCATCATGTTCTACGTACACGTATATATACATATGCGCATTTACGTATAACTTCAACGATAAATCCCTTTTCCCCATTTGGACATATCACCAACCACTACACTCTGTACCTAATACACACAAATGCACATTTGACCACAGGTCTATACATCATCCATTACGTAATTCAATTTTTACCTACAATAGTCAATAAAATTAGTTTATAGATTGTACGATCATGGTAACTTTGAAAAATTCCTGAACTTTAAAATTTATATTTTTCCCTTTTACCTACTATTCATTATGTATGTAATTTTTCCCACAGAAAAATAAAATTTTGTAAAAACTTTAACAATATCATTATTTGTCTAACTTAATTGTCTAACTTAATTGTCTAAATTAACGTATTAATCCTTTTATTATGTTTGCATAAATTAAAGTATTAATCTTTGAATTTTTTATATTTTATAATAACTCTCTAAGCAAGTGTCATGTTAAAGATTTGATTACGGTGCGTTGTACTCAACCACCCGAACTCACTTGTTCTGTATAAAATTTGTATTGTAAAGAAAAATTCGTCATCATCTAATTTGAATTCGTTAGGATGTTATCTCCTTGTATTTTCTCAATTGTATCGTATTGTATTGTTGTTAATATCATTTTTAAAGGGGAGACCCCTGTAAAACTGAACAATGAATAATTAATATTCATTTTTACATAAGAAACCAAAATCGCCTGAGCAATTTGGATAGAATTTCGATTTTTGCCTTCTATTTTTTTTCAGTGTCACAACCATTGGACTTACCATTTCTACGGTTTAGTCGTATCCATATTTCCATTTTTCATTTGGTAGAGAATTTATTACAATTAATTATGGTTGTCCTGCATCTAACCCTCATCCCTAAATTTTATTAGAATATGCATACACATTGCACATGGCATGATTGGAACCCTTGTTTGTACTTCTTTATTCATTACTGTATTCCTCTAATTCATCGTTTTCTAAATTCTCCCAATAATGACTTGTACTGTACGTACAAATTAAATAACTATGACGTCATAAAGTAACTTAATTCCCCTCACATTTACCCGTCATTAATTTCCCTTCATCATATCTAGTATACAATGTGTGTAAATTCTTTAACATAATAATAAAAACAGTACACTCTATACGTCATTATTTATGTTGTTCATTCATACATCCATGTTCTTTCTTGATCTATCTTTTGTTAATTTTATTAATTATTGATTCTCCTACCTATTTTCTACTGACGCCCTATCAACCTATCAGTCCATGTTTACACGTGTCTATAGTACGCACACAACCCATTGTGTTACGCACTGATGTGTGTACAATACTTTCTGCATTCGTACATGTCCCCTGATGATCATGATTGCGTACATAGTTACGTACATGTAAATACGTCCACATGTATTCCGTTTACTTTTTCTTTTATTTGTTTAATTCCTCACAAGACGGAAGTATACGCAATTCGATGGTCACAGCATAAATTGACATCTGAAAACGTAAACATCTCCTTGCACTCTGATACATCATCATGTATGTTTATATATATATATATATATATATGTGTGTGTGTGTTTGTATGTGTGTATGTGTGTATATATACCGTATGTGCCCATGTACTTTATGTTATACTCCTAATATCCTGATTGTCTATAAATATGAAACTGTAAACAAAAATATAGTTAACTGTTTAATTGTAATTAAGTGAAATACTTTAATATAATGTAATTGATGTAATTTAATGAAACTGTAATTAACGATAATAATTGTACTAAACCCAAAATTGCAACGTACTCAGTGATGTATGTACGTAGGATTGTACAATCCGACATTATGTCGCTAATTAGGGATGTACACTAGGCAATATTATTATTTTTTATTATTATTTTTTTTTTATTGGGATAAATTTTTGAGCTGCTTCCTTTTTGCCAAATAATTGGTGACTTGTTCTTTTCAAATGTCTTAATAATTTTTGTAGATTAGATTCATTCTCTCTTCGTTATAAAAGATGAAGTCATATCTTGCCTTAAACTTTTAATTTTCATATGCATATCTTAATATAAGAATGCATAGTTGAATTTCCGTTTGTAATTAACTCGGCAGACCCGGAAAACATCAGATCTGAAAATACGCTGTTTAAGATAAAAATATGGCTTCCTCTTCCTATATCCTGTTTATCTGTTTAACGATTATTCTTTATTATTATTTTAATTTTTATTTGGAATCTTTCAAAAGTCTGATCACGTGTTGAAAGGGGGAAACTTAACCTTCAAACTGCACTCCCTCAAAATTTAGATTATATATAAAGCATGTAATTGTGAAATAACTTCACTACTTCGATTACTTCGATTACGACTTCTTTTTCTTAGCTTCACTCTCAGAGGAGGAGGCAGAGGCCCTTTACCTCCTTAATTTTTAGACTCCGGCCTGAGCCATGGTCGAAAGAGGTCGAACCTCTACCCCTGTAAATTCGGAGCACTACCTGTACATTTTTTAGAAGTAAATTACAGTAAAAAAGTTTTTTTATCTTTTCCTTCGAGCCGTGCTCTCGTCCGAGAACTCAGTTAATAGAGGAAAATAATTTCCCGATATGTTATAAGAAGCATCAGGGAATCTTCAGAGAATTTAGTAAGTTTTCACGTAATCCTCCGAACCCACCCAGTGGCATAGAAATAGAAGAATTAACAGTCTGTCGATCTTATAGCGAGAGAAAAAAATTTAGAATGTTATAGAAGAAAAACTATCGCGAGAAATATCCGTTGCTGCCTCCTAACCAGAACCCCCGTCGATTCGAACCACTCAAGGACATAGATGGAGTTGTTAATATATATTTATATGATATATAAATAACCAACTTTAATTACAGATTTAACAGCCATTATATTTTAAATAAGGTACAGAACTTTATCCCCGTCCTTAAGCGTTATACAAATTAGTATTAGGGGGTATATATTATAAATTGCGATATAATCCTGAAAGCCATACTGCACACGATGCATATTTGGTACAAATTAAAATAATTAATTGCTGAAGGTATTTATCGTTACAGTTATATATACACATAAAACTTCACACATTACACCGGGTGACCACAAAAGGGGACTATTTTTTTATCTGTGTGCATACTTCCACATCGTTGGTCGCATGGTTACACAAGTCGAATAATTGCAGAAATTACGTAAATTTCCCTCCACGAATCATATGCATGAAAAAGTACAAGCAGTATTGGTCACAGACATTGCTGTGTAAACTCTGTAAACGGTAAAGGTTCCACATTATTTGTGGAATTTACAGTTGTTCGAGAAATTTTACAATAATAGCATCATTCCATGGATGTCCGCCCAGTAAATTAAAGTAGTACATACATTCCTTATTTTTAAAATAAACGGCTATGCAGTGGATCCCATCACCACTGCTAACATCTGTATTCACAATAAGGTCCCCGCAGTCTCTCGTGATTGGAAGTTTCAACGTTTTATTCTTCTCAAACACGCCAATAAACTTGCTTGGTGCGTGTGAATCTGTCACTCTTCATCACTTTCTGGAGTGTAACCGTGTCCATTTTTAAAAGTCCGTCACTACACCCCTAAACCTGTCAACTTCGATTAGAGCTTGCGACTCGAAGTAAACTACTACGCTAATAGGCGCGACTAGAGGCTTGTCGAACTCTAATCTGACTGAGATATTTCCGCTCTGCTGGGGACTTATGTGTGTGGTTATGCTCCCATAAATCGGGAGAGGTCAAACGGGTACAGGTTCGAACTCTGGACGAATTCATTCTGCGTTACACCGGTTCCTAATCCGTCGCAAGACACTATGCGCAAGATTGCTGTAAGCTATCGAGTAAAGTGAAAACTCGTCGTCTGTAGAATAACGCGTTTCCAATATCCCACCTAAAGCCACCCTATTGACATACAGAGGTACATTTTTAACGTTGAAATTTTCGAATTTAAATGCGGAGTTTTTGTATTTGACATTCACAGAAGCGTGCTCCTACATTCTAATTAATATCCTTTTAGGAAGAGCCCCGGGAGCAACATTATCTATTTGCTTGGATGTTAAACCGGAAGGAACTGTAAACATCTTAAGCTGGACTCTATTAATTGGATATTTCACTATGGCATGTACAAAATATTTGTCAATTTCCATCTGCTTAGCAGAGCTTAATTTCACACAGTGTACTCAGAGATACTTCATGTCTCCATCATATGAATCACTACAGGCTTCGCATCCTCTTCTTGGTCAGCACCCAGATTTAAGCAAATCTCAGGCTCGTACTGGTGAGTTTTAATTTCATATTGACCCCATTCACAAGCAACTTCTCCTGGAACGTGAAGTCTGTGTGCAGGCGTCCATAGCAATCATATATCTTCTTTTTAGAATTTTTAAATTTGTTCTTTAGCCTGATAATAACCTTCTGCAGTTAGAAAGGTATCCTTCGCTTCTTTTGGAAAGTTGAGGACATTTTCCAGATAGGATCGTAGGTGATAGTCGCCAGACCCTGCCGAGATGTTGACCTGATTTAAATAGACGTCACACTGGCTGAATACGGAGTGTAGAAAGTTGGTCTCGGGTATACGACGTAGTCGTTTACGCAATCCGTTCCAGTGAATGTGGTATTCGTAGTTTAGCGTGATTGTGCACACAGCTTGGGTCGAAAAAGTAAGGGCCTGAGCTGGGATCACGAATTCTATAGGAGCACTCGGCGAGCTAATAGTGTTTAACGGATTAACTGTAATAAAGTCGCTATGCTCTATAGATATTTGGGTTGGGGGCATGTCAAAGAGGGCCAGCTCCGATTTACAACATTGGTGAACTACACGGATGGATAAAACGTGCCATGGTACGTCAGAAATAATGACACTTCTCTCGACACGTAGCAATCACTCTATGATTCATGAGAGTAACGTCCTTAGCGTATATCAGTTAAAAAAGTGATCAACCATAGATTTCATGCTCTTAGAACACTTCTTTTTTTTATGTCATTTTACGTTTAACGCCACGAGTTGGTAACCCCTCGTTTTTCCGGCTTTTATTTCCGCCACAACGCATTTTTCTCTTCGCATCTTTGACAATTTCGTCCCGAGTACGTTTTAAATGCTTTTTTAGAGCTTCTTCAGGCTTAGCAATGACCATTATGTCTTCTACCGTGTTAAGACCTGATTGTAACGCTTTCCTGCCGAGATATCTGGCACCACTCGAAAAAATGCACCCAATCCCGCTTCCGCGGCGGTATCTCACCCCTCGGTAGACTAAGAATGGCCTTTGGGTCAGTCTATCGCAGTACGACGGAAGTGAAGCTTCACTGTTAACTCCCGTCACCGAATGGAAACCTTTTACCCTCAATCGTTCTTATATACTTATGTTGAAATACTGGTTAGTAGGTTAGTTGTGACTTTGACATAATGAGGCTTGTCGTATGTAATGATCAAGCTCTTTCCTCTATGATTGGGAATGTGGGCGATGGGCAGCAGCCGCGCCCGGGTATCCCCAACCGTGACCCGACAATTCAGCGCAGGACAATTCAGCGCCGACAATTCAGCGCAAGACAATTCAGCGCAAAGACAATTCAGCGCAAGACAATTCAGCGCAAGAAAATTCAGCGCGAAAATACCAACAAAGAAGAAGAAAGAACAAATCCAGAGGGAAGAGAGGCTTGCAACTGTTAGGTTAGGTTAGGTTTCTAGTTTTTTAAATAAAATCTTAATTTTAACAATTGTAACAAATTTTGTTTTTTTAAATAAAATTTTAATAATTATACTCCTTTGAATTTTATCTCCGATTTGTCACTCCTTCGTTATGTCACTCCTTCGTTACGGTATTTATGTCACTCCTTTGTTATGTCACTCCTTTGAAATGTCACTCCTTCGATACAGACCCAATTTAGCATATATATAAATATACAAATTTTTCTCTTTTTTATTTGTTGCGATTTATTTTTATTATTTTTAACTAAACTTTTAACTGTACTGACTTGCGCTGAATTGTCGGCGCTGAATTGTCTTGCGCTGAATTGTCTTGCGCTGAATTGTCTTTGCGCTGAATTGTCGGCGCTGAATTGTCGGCGCTGAATTGTCCTGCGCTGAATTGTCGGTGCTCCATCTCCAACAAACTGATGTTTCACGATATTGCTGTAAATATAGCACATGTCAGGGGGAGGGTCTCCATCGTTCAATTTCTCTAATTTTAGCTGATACAATAACCTGCACAAGTCATGTTGTGACTCATGAAAAGTATATTTTTGGAAGGCTAGTTCATATCCGCCCTCGACTATAATTCTGAACAATGCTCTGTCTAATATTTCTGTTAGCATTCGATTTTAGAGTCAAAGTATGTACCGGGGAATCTTTGTTTACGATTTCGTATACTAAACCAAACGTAAGATTTTATCTTTACAGACTCCCATTTAATCTCTCACAATATCCTCGGGTGTGTCATAATGACGCGGTCCTAGTGTTATGTGGTGTAGTACTGGGCCTCCCCAATCCGTGCGGAACGCATGGTATCGTCCCGAGTTACTCCAGCCTTTTCTCACTCATCACGGTTACTAAGAATCTTAAGAACGAGCTCTTTCTTGTCGATACTTAAAAACTTGGTGTCCAGTTGAAATTCGTATATTCCAACATCATATGATTCGCGACCCAATTCAATGGGCCCATGGAGTTCTGTTATAAAGTTGGCCAGGGTATTGTTAGGATGTACAGACAGAGAAGAGGACGGGAGTGTGATGTAGAAGTGCTTAGGCGCCATGTTGTATACTATTTAAGCTTCATTATTGCATCGGATTTTATATAGGTTTGAAGCCTTCTGGGTACCCTAGCCATTTTACCAGGTACATGTTTCTCTTTCTTGTACTTTTGCTTCCTAAAATTTTTTCAATTTTAAAAACTTTTTTCCTAAATTATGTCACTTTCTGCATCTCCTCACCATAAAAGCCACCTCCAATTTCTTCCCCATTCAAATCTTCAACGTAATACATCACCTCGTGTTTATGCCTAAAAGATCTAACTTTAAAAATCACAAGAGTCCAACCTTGTTCAAATCCATTCGCGAATTTTTTCCTAGAACGCGACAGCCTTACATAATCATTGATTTTGAAACCCACAGGGCGTGGTGGCGCTCTATGAATATCTTTTCTCACTTCACGCTCTGTATGCGTACCTCTTTTTAAAATTTCGTTTGAACCAATCGCTCGATGGTGTGAACGGTTGTATGATGAAGCGAGCGATTCCAAAATGTCTACAGATCTGTATGTGTTTTTATGTGTGAAATAGCGATGTATGCGTTTCTTTAGAGTGAGCTGAACTCTTTCGGCTAAAGATGCCTTATGTATAGAATTGCTAGTGTAATAACTGATATTGAACTCTGCCAACATGTTATGAAAAGTTCGGCCTATAAATTCATTCCCCATGTCCTACAAAAATAGCCAGGAAAACTGTTTTCCTTCAGCATCAAAGCTTTGGCGGCTTTAGCAACCGTTTCAGGCGACTTATTTTTCAGCGGGATTAGCCACAAGTATCTAGAGATACTATAAAGGTCTGTTAAATCCGCCTGCCAAATTGAATCAACCGTTGCTGCTAATGTCTTGGCAGTTTAAAACCGTTTCTTTTCACCGGTTTATGAAGTGTATAAACATCCTGTTCACGCAGAAACCTCTCAAGATCTTTTTTCCCTATCCCCTCATCATAAACGCCTCTGTACAGTCTATTAATACCCCCGTGGGAGGCTGGATTAGGAATGTCATAATGTTTTCTTAATATGTTAGCCATTTGCGTATTTTAGAAGCGCGCGGGTAGGGTTGTGCGTTGCTGCTTGGTCTCTTCTTCTTCCTCTTCAGAGATGTTACCGCCGGGCGCGAAGGCGTGTTCAGCCGTGGTACATGCGTTGCTTGTCTCAAGTCTTTTAACTTGTTCAAATTACCTATCAGTGTTTTAAAGATGTTTATTTGCTGTAGTCTAGCTTTGATATGCTCCCATCCTGCTGGTGAGGGCCTATCCCACTTTCTCACCAAATCATGTACGATATTAATGATGTTCGAACCCTGTACCTTTGATCCTTCAACAACAACCTCGCCTGTATCGGACAATTGTATAATGGGATTCGGTCAATAGATTATAAAGACTTTGTCCTTTATTCCTCAATGTATGGGGGAGACTGTTTTTTAATACATGCTCTAGATGTTGCAGACTCGCCCCGTTGTTCTCTATTTGTTCAGCTCACCATGGTCACTATCGCCCCCATGTTTGATAACTATGGGGAACTCCACCGGTTTCTTATATTTTTCTTACTCATGGAGAAATTTCTGAGGAGCTTCTTGGTATAAGATTCTTTTCTCATCAGGAGACTTTACACTGTTTAATAGGTCCACCAATTCGCTTTCCATTCTTTTAGGCCTCCTTTTACGGGGCTCTTTGTGTTTTGTAGTGAAGCGTACACCTCGTGTGGAACCACGACTACTTTCTTCATTATATTAAACTAGACAGTAAAGGCCCCAAAACTGAAAATAAGATTGGTAGGAATGAACCCCCTCTTTGTACAATAATTCGCTTTTTCTTCCCCACAATTTGAATTTTACGAGAGAGAGTGCGTGTATTATGTTCTTGTAACGACGTAGGCGAGACTTCTGAGGGGGTTTCATTGGTACATTACATTTTATAACGTTAAGACAGATTTCACAGATGCATTTTAAAAGTCCAAGTCAATATTTTTAACAAACAGTTGTTGGAGAGTCCGTGGTAGACGATGGTAGATTTTTATTAATTCACGATATTTCTTTAACCTCTTTGTCATTCTGGGATATACACCGTTTCAGCCGAGTCTGGGAATATATTAATTCTTAGAAGCACCCTAAACGTGTTTCGCGAGTGAAGTTCAAAAACCAAATAGCCGTAACGTTGGCTTGTAGCTTCTTTATAAACTTCCAAAAACTCCTTACACTGATTCGGGAACATTTGATTGGCTAATACTTCAATTTGTCCCACATCTCTAGGTTGTGCGAATAAGAAGAGATATTTCGCATTTAGCGACACATCGCGCATGTATCTATTTTTGAAAAATAGATTCTGATTGATGAAGAATACGCTTATGTTAAGGTGATGGGAGAACACTAACTCTCTCGGCAAACGTTTTATTCATTTCTAGCATGAGATCGTTAATTACAATGACCGTATGCTCGTTACCCTTTATCGAGCTAACACCATAAACACCTTTGTGGAGCAAAGTATCATCTTGACACTCATTGAATACGGGCTGGTATGTCGAATATCACTATATGACTTTATGCACAAAATTTATGAACAGTTCCCCCTTATATTTAATGATTTCAAGCATAAACACGGTTTTGCCACAGCCTGTATGGCCAGATATGATGCAAGTAGAAGATCTCGTGAACCACAATTTTTCTACAGAATCCATCTCTAACACGTCACACTCCTATGTGGAACATTTACAAAAAACAATAAAATTTTAAGTGATCCTTCTTATATTCTACAGTCTTGTTTTTCTTCTTCCCCAGAACCGTGAATGATTATGAGGATGAGGTACTTTGCCCAGAGCTGGGCAGTATTTAAATACATTTGTATTTAAATACGTATTTAAATACATTTGTGTATTTAGAACTGTATTTATAAATACATTGTTTTTCATGTATTTAAATATAGTATTTAAATACTTTAATGAGTATTTAAATACAATGTATTTAAATACTCAAAATATAAAAATGCAAATACTTTTACTGGTTTAATACACGTTCTGTACTACCACAGTACGACGCGTCGACAGTGTAGTACAGCATGGTTCATGTTTCAACAGTTTGGGAAAACATCCTCTCATAAAAAGACTGTTCCTCCGCTACAACACGACATTACCATCTTCGGCACCGGTAGAGCGAATATTCTTATTCGCGGGAATCACTTTGACTCCCAAAAGAAACTCTCTTTCAGACAAAACTTTTGAAAGATTGGTTTTGATCCGCAGCAACCGTGAAATAAAAGAGAATTCGTAAGGTGCCTTATGTTTATGTTTACGTCTTATGTTTACGTTTATGTCTCATCTACTCATTAATTGTTACTCATTTTGCAATGATATAATGAGTATAATATGTCACTGGTTGAACAGCGTAAGTTCTAAGTTCTTTTGTTTTTGTTTTGTTCTAAAAAGGGAAATATATAATCGGAAATTAGATTGTACTATTTCTTTATCCTTTATCAAGCATTTTATATTGTTGTTACTCATGAATTAGTGAATGCATATGTTAAAATTTGTATGTATTTAAAATGTATTTACAAATGTATTTAAATACAATTGATGTATTTTGTATTTAGTATCTAAATACATTCGTAAAATGTATTTAGTATTTAGTATTTAAATACATTTTTCCCATGTATTTAGTATTTAGTATTTAAATACATTCAATGTATTTATTGCCCAGCTCTGACTATGCCAGCAACATGTCCCCATCATAGATATTGCAGATGAGGTTGACGATACTGACAACAGTGTAGTTGTTGTTGAGGCTACAGACGACATCATCACCCCCGCTAATGTTCCGGAACCCCCAGCAGCGAGAACTATAGCACACCTACTCGACAATTCGAGGAGAAAGCGGTTGCATGACGACATTGCTGACGCGCCTTCCGCGTGAGGCGTAAAGGGTTTAAAGGGCGCTTCGAGTGCATCGACTGTTAGACCCACTGTAATAGAGCCCCAGCACTCTACGTCTTACGGCAAAACCCATGCAGTACCTCCTTCTACAAAAAAAACTGGGCACCCTTATTCCTATTCAATTCCACCCATGCCCTCTACAGTAACATCTCATTCTGTAGACAGTAGCATAACATTGGAGCTGGTGCGCAGCGCCATCCCTACCCCAGCCCTGACTAGAAACCGGTACGTAGTCAGAGTCGATCCGCGATCCATGTATAGCAACGGCGTTGAACAAGGACTGCGTCGCGTAGTTGAGCATACTGTGGAGATTGCCCTTCAGAGCAGTGAGGGACGTGAAGCCAGGACGCGACTGTCACTCGGGCTCTGTGCAGGTGATGCGGATAGAGATTATTTTTAGGTAGTAATACCCTACAGGCGTCTGGCCAGCTTAGATGTGTACATTTTGGGCTGTATAATGCGGGCCTCTCAAAGCAGCACCGAGATTAACATGGACAACTTCACGATAGATATATACCACGTTTCCGTGTTGCGGGACATACGGCCACACCTTATACGCTTAACTTAAATTATCAGGCTATTTACAGATGGCATATAATCACAGAGCGTGGTTACGGCTTTATAGCAATAGTCTTGGCTCATATGTTTACTGTACTAAGTACAGTGGCCAGAAAAATTTGGTTGCCGACGGTTGTGCAGCGTGCGCGTAAACTGGCCACAGACTGCAGGCTCGAGTTTGACTGTAATATGGGGCCTGAAGAGTTGAGAAGGGTAGAGCAGGAAATAAATGTTCGCATAGTTGATAAAAGTCGAAAATATGGAAGACATCACGATTTGTGTAAGGATTGTCTCGAGTTTATGATCTGTTGATCTGTTGAAACATTGTAAGTATTGCCACATGGTATACGAGCAGTGTAAAATCCCTAGATGCGAAAGTCGAATAGTTGAAACTGAGAAGAGGGACTGTAATGTATGTAGACGCGTTTTTCAATAATACATGTTTTGAATTCCATAAATCAAATGCGATGTGTAGGAAATTGAGAATTTGCGAGTGTGGCATGCTTCATACGTTGAATGATAGTGGCGAGTTCTGGCATAGATGTGATGAAATTTGTTGTACTACATGTTATCAGAAATATAAGGCATGGTATAAAACATGTTTGTTATAAGAAAGACGCCAAACCTAAAAGAAACCTTGCATAACTGTATACTACAACATAGAGATATACAGAAACCCCGAAACAAAAGAAGTTATCCCACATCCACTTGTAAGCCAAACTATCTGCGACGAGTGCATGAATGTCGAATGTGATGAATGTCGCAAATGTGGTAAACCAACAAACATTTTTAAGACGACTGCACACGACTCCCCCTGTGAAGCTTTTTGTGTCTTATATTGTCAAGTTAGCGAACCAGTTAAAAAAATGACTGTGTATATTCTTGCCGATAACGCCGCAAAATTTGGTACACAATTCCTTTATAAGGAACTGCATGAACACGAATCATCAGAGATATTTACAGGCGATTCCCTGAAAAGAGGAAGCAAACTTATACAGATGCAAATAAGAGATAATGTTCAGTTTAAAGACACTCTGTTATTCACACCTTGTAAATTAGCTAAGCTACCCAAGGTGATGGGCGTAGCTGCCGAAGTTTCAAAAGGGTATTTCCCTTACACTTTCTTCACTAGCGACACTTTAAATTATGTAGGACTACCACCCCCGAAACATTACTTTAACTATGACAACATGAGTGGTAGTCAGCGTGAACATTTTCAGAGGTACTACAACAGTTTTAATGAAGACAATCCTTACAATATAGCAGATAAATGTGAGGGTTATTGCGTGAATGACGTACGCGTACTTAGAGTATGTTTTCAAGCCTTTAGAAGGATGTATATAGTCCGATTCAACTGCGACCCGCTACAAGCCGCAACCACAATCGCCTCATTGTGTTTTACTTCGTTCAAGAATAACTTCATGCCTAAAAACACGCTAACCGTCATTCCCCGAAACAATCCACGCAGTTATGGGTATAAGGCTATTTACTTGCACATACACCTACAACAGCAAACCTGTGTATACATAAAACATGCTCGCTACACGGGGGAAGTGGCCTTTACGATCAATGGCCGTGTTTTGGGTGGATGGTCTAAGCGAAGACCCCGCAACTGGTGAGAAGATGGCGTACTCCTTTAACGCATGTTGGTGGCATGAATGCCCACGTCCTGAGTGTGGTATCATAGGAGATATCCATGGCAGATCTCCTGCCGACAGTCTGGCATGGACTCGTACCCGTCACCGACTTATAAGCTCCCAGTTCACTCACAAGGTTTTGTGGGAGCACGAGTATGACGCCTGAATGGAGACAGATGGACAGTACCGCGAAGAAATAAATACCATCAAGCGTTCAATGGTTCTGGATCCTCTCAAATGCGGCGATAGTTTGTTTGGTGGACGCACAAACCCCTTCAAACTATACTTTCCGTCTACGGAAAGCGTGAAACGCCATTACTACGACTTCTGTTCTTTATGCCCCTACGTGATGAAGAACAATCCGTACCCCGTAGGCGCACCTGAAAAACTGGTGGGTCCTACCCTGACTACCATCGAAGAGTTTTCAGCTAATTTGAACGAGAACTATTTCGGCCTTTCTTTCTAGATGTGCTACCCCCTCGCGACTTATGGATGCCAATCTTACCTTTCGTTATAGATCACAAACTCATGTTCCCTCTGTGTGTGAAGTGCGCAGAGGGGAACAATGGGGCGTGTAATCACACAATCAACCAGAAGAAGATCAGAGGTGGATATACAAGTCCTAACCTGTCCCTAGCCATTCATCACGGGTACAGAATATTGAAGATATATGAGTGTCGAAGTTTCAGAAACTCCCCATCTTTTTCACACCGTATATAAATACTTTTTTAAAGGATAAAGTAGAAGCATCAGGATACCCGCGAGGAGTTGAGACCGAAAACGAAAAATCGGCGTATTTTCAACGGTACAGTGTTCATGAAGAGATGCAACTTGAACGGGGTCAAATTGCGAAGAACCCTGGAGAGCGCTTTAGTGTAAAGTTGTGCCTAAATTGTCTTTGGGGAAAATTTGCCCAGAATACAGACAAGGGGAACGTCCATCTAGCTTAAAGTTATAACGAAGTGTGGGATTACGCCAGCGCTCCCGATAAAGAGTTTATGGAGATCGTGAATGTAGGTAATACGTACATAATAAAGTACAACAGAACCGAATTGGCTACAGATACATCACGTGTTACAAACATACCTGTAGCCAGTTTCACAATAGTATACGCCCGTAACAAACTTTGGAGTCTACTGCATTCTCTTGGGCGGAGGGTTCTGTACGCAGATACAGATAGTGTGATATTCTCGGAGAGCGAAGGTGAATATATGCCTCCTATTGGGGAATTCTTCGGAGAGTTGACTGACGAGATCAAGGATGAGTATGGAGATAGCGCCTACGCTGATTCTTTTGTCTTAACAGGACCAAGAACTTAAGGGATACGAGTGAGGGTGGGGCAGGATATGAAATACATCGTGAAATGAAATACATCTTAACCAGGCGAACCGGCAGATCGTCAACTTTGATTCGCTGAAAGAACTAGTGAGTTTTGTGAGTGAGAAAGTGACCAACCACCCCAATTGATTGTAGGAACTCATAACTTTCGGGCACAGAAGCTGTGGGGGTGTGAAGGAGCCTAGGGGTACGAAAGTGTGTCGTAACACATAGAGAAAACGATACCAGGTACCTGGCACCTTCGACACTGTTCCCTTTGGATACCGTGAGGTATGAATGTTTGTTATATAAATAATTGTTATATTAGAGTCTATTTACTTGACGAAATTTTAGTTTATTTATTTTCTATGTATTACATGTATTTAATTATGTTTCAGCTGGCGTTTCATTTTCTCCTGTGTGTGTGTGTGTGTGTGTGTGTGTGTGCGCGCACGCGAGGAAAAATCTATGCATCACCCACTCTATGTTGCTGACTAATAAAAAGAGTCGCGTGACTCTGCTACTAATCGGGACATATCTCCTCCCTGCGTATTCAGTTGACCCACGCAAGCCCTGGTTCTCAGACGTGTCTTTTTACCTGTTAAAGAATTCTCGCGTATACGAAAAATAACGATGATATTCCTGAAGTGGTACTCACTCAAATCTACAGATGTGGCCAACACCCAAAGAATATCTAGTCATCCATCCTTTGAAACCTCTAAGGCCGCATTAAATCGTGCGAAGCATGAGGAGCAAGACGTCCAAATACTCTGTTTATTCCTGCGAGAATATTGCTTGGTTTTGCGGTTCAGACGATGTAATAGAGTATGTTGTAGGATTAAACTGTACTAAGGGTACATATATCGTGAAGTAAAAGAATCTTCGCTTGCAGAAGAGAAACAAAAGGTCTAGCTTGTGAACCTTGTTGATGATTGGTGTGACAGGAGATATTATACCATGTTAAATCATACCGAGTACGCGTACATCGGGACGGTGAATGTAAATCTTGTGATTATGGACAGTTTAAAATATTTCTCCCACTACAGCCATGTATATCATGACGAGGTGCGCAGCGAAATTGTAGCTAAAGTTTTATGTGAATTTCTAGAAGAGTTTAGGGACGAGTATCGTTTGTCCAGCAAAAAGGACAAGTATGGACACATGTTTCTTTCAAATAGATTGCCAGTGTTAATAAATGTGTATAGTTCGAGAAGGTACAATGGTGAATACCCCTGAACGAAGATGTATGGTGCGCATTCCAGGAAGTGTGTGTGTGTGTGTGATAAACTATTAGAACCGATATTACTTCATGTATCGCAGATGGAAAAATTCTCTAAACACCTACCTGTTATAATGGGATACAAATATTCGGATGATTCACCAGGACGCTTTGATTCTTTCATGTTGGAACAATCTATTACACGAATCACTAACGCTTGGCGACAATCATGACGTAACCCGTGTGACTCGCACCTGCACCCATACCTCCCAACCGCCCCGTATGGCCCCGCCGAATCAAACAGCGCACGGTGTGCTCATAGTAACCTCAGAGCTTGACCCGAGTGGACGTTCTCTCCTCGCAGGATCAATAGAAAACTATTAAAAGATGGAACTTCCACTGAGCAGCATCCTCAATGCAGTATACGATGTGTCCGTGTTGAAGTCTGTGCACGTATTCAGGCGTAATACCAGTGATATTAATTATGTACGTGAAACGAAATGTACACATTCAAACTATGGTAGGCGCCACATTATTTATTTAAGTGTTAAAGAGATGAATAGAATCTTCGTTGTGGTTGAGAAGTGGGGTGAGGACAGTTATAAAAAAACTGTGGGTGTAGGCATAAAAAGAGAGCAGATTAGTGATGCACCCTCATACGCTATTATTTGTACGCTATGCGTAAATCGTGAAACAAGCTAACCATGAGTTGATATAACGTTGGTGTGGAAGAATGCTGCCTACAATAACGCCCTTATCCCACACGAAGCCGTTTCATTCTCGACATAATGTTTGAAGTCGTCGGTTTCCGTAAACTGAAACCTATATTAGACGTACGTGTTTCTGATATGCGTTATTTTGACACGATGCTTGAATACGCGTACACCGTCCTACCCGATGATTTTACCAAGTGTTGAGACGAACAAGGCGAGAATGGTTTGGAACTGGATACATATTTAGAAGGTGCAGACTCCTCGAAATATCATGAACTCTAGTGCAAAGGACTAGAACGGTACAGAGTTGAACTCACCTTCACTATTCACCCTGAAGAATTATTTTTTTTCTATAAGACGCAGTTGTCGGCACGATTTAGAAACATACTTCAATTGTGTGAGTTGTGAAGAATATTTTACATTTGAAAAAGTCAGCGGGGAAAGAATAAATGCACGTTTGAAAAGAAGTGTTTATAAACTTGAATTTAATGGTGATGGTGGAGCAAACGATGTCGTATTTGTGCGTGCTTTTGACTGTATTATATTCGTGTTTAAAGAGCGTGATAGTTTGACTCCTAATTGTAAAGTGTGTACAAAAATAGTGTTAAACGAAATGAAGGCCCTTCATATTGAATATAGACACCCGCATACTTTGAGCGGTGAATTAATGTTAAATCACCTTTATTGTGTAGTACAGAGCAATGAGGATGTAAATGTGGACTCGATTACATGCGAGTTTACCATTTTATTTAAGCGTGGTAGAAACTGACCTTAAAGCATGTAGTTCCATTTTTTATGCGTATATATATATATATATAATTATATATATATATATATACACACACACACACACACACACACACACACGAGAGTAATTCAATAAGTATCCGCACTTTTTTATTTTCACAATTTTATTTTCACATCTGATAGATTATAAACACATCACTTCTCAACATAGTCTTCCTGTTTCTCAATACACTTAGTCCAGCGATCTACAAGCTTCCTAATGCCATCGCAAAAGAATGTTTTTGGCTGTGTGCGTAGCCAGTCTAGCACCGCCTCCTTCAGGTCATCATCGCCTTGGAATCGCTAACCTCTCAAAGCATCTTTTAGTGGTCCAAACAGATAAAAATCCGAAGGTGCCAGGTCTGGACTGTAGGCTGGATAGTCAAGAACTTCAAATTTAAGTTCTTGAAGGTATTTTCTAGTCTGTGCAGCGGTATGAGGGGGCGCATTGTCGCGTAACAGAATAAAACCTTCCGACAATCTCCCTCTCCGTTTTGTGCGAATTGCTTGCTTTAACTCATTCCGAAGCATGTCAGAATACGATGCACTTGTTACTGTAGTTCCACGCTGTAGATAATGTTCAAGGATAGGGCTTCGTGTATCCCAAAACAGTGTTAGCATAACTTTACCTGCTGACGGCTGCGCTTTGAACTTCCTTGCAACGGGACATGTTGGATGCTTCCATTGCATGCTCTGTCGTTTGCTTTGTGGTTCATAGTGATGGATCCAGGTTTCATCTCCAGTGATAATGCGCTCCAAAAAGATTTCACCTTCATTATGATACCGCGCCAAAAGACGAGAGCAGACATCCATATGATTATGCTCGTGCTCTTCTGTCAACTGTTTAGGCAACCATCTTGCACAAACCTTGTGAAAGCCAAGAATGTCATGAACTATCGAATAGGCTGACCCTTGACTGATGTCTAATGAAGATGCAATTTCTTTTATTGTTAATCTTTTGTCATCGAAAATCATGGCTCTGGCTTCTTCCTGCTTGTCAACACTGGTTGATGTTGACGGTCGTCCTGAGCGCTGAGCATCTGTCACACATGTCCGACCTTCCTTGAACATTTGAATCCACTCGTACACACTTCGCCGTGGTAACACATTATTCCCATACTGAGCACATAAACGCATGTGAATTTCAGCTCCTTTCACACTTTCTGCCCACAAAAAACGAACCACGGATCTCTGTTCTTCCAGAGTACAAATTGAAAGCGGCGCAGCCATGCTCACTACTCTTACGATATGTGACAGCTACGAGTAGCCTAAATAAGCCTATACTGTTGCTAGCCTAAATAAGCCTATATATCTCAGTTTGGCTCGTTATTACGAGTATATATTATATATTATATACACTATATTATCACTAAAATAAAAAGTGCGGATACTTATTGAAGTACCCTCGTGTGTGTGTGTATAATATATATATATATATATATATATATATATATATACACACACACGACGGTGGCCTGAAGAAGTAATGCCTCCACTCAAATAAATTTTAAACGGGTTGAAGGATTTTATCGAAAGGAAAGAAGATATGTACCTTAGAGTTTATTCTTTAAAACGATACATTTACTTTCTATAAAATCATCCTCTACCTTGATACATTTAAGCCAACGATAAATGAGTTTTTTAAATCCATCTCGGTAAAACTCGGAGCTTTGACTACGAAACCAAAATTTCACAGCGGCCTTAACTTCTTCATCAGATTCGTAACGATTTCCACGGAGATGTTCTTTAAGTTTAGGAAAAAGGTGAAAATCGCATCGTGCTAAATCGGGGCTATATGATGGATGCGGCAAGACGGTGAATTGCAGATCCTTAACTGCTTCTCGCGTTTGAACACTGGTGTGAGGCCGTGCGTTGTCATGGTGAACAATGACTGCGTTTTTGTGGGTCGAACCCTCCTGATCCGTTTTTTCAACTTCTTCAGAGTTTCAGTATAACGTGCGGAGTTGATTGCTGTCCCTTTCTCCGTAAAGTCTTCTAGAACAACACCACTGATATCTCAAAAAACAGTCATCATCACTTTTCCAGCCGATTTTTTAACTTTGAATTTTTTTGGTTGAGGTGAATTTTTGTGCCGATATTCCATGGATTGCCGTTTATTTTCAGGGTTATAATGGTGGACTCATGTCTCCTCTCCTGTCACAATGCTGTGCAGAAATTCATCTTTATTTTCGAAGCGCTGCAGATTTTCTTGGCAAATGCGTAGTCTCTCAGTTTTCATCTCGGTAGTGAGAATGCGAGGCACCCATCTGGCGCAGACCTTTCGGTAACCGAGAATACAGATAATGTGTCCCACTTGCTCGCAACGATTTCCACGAATCAGTTCTCCAACGTAGTTCCGATGAGACTCTTCTGTTGCCGTTACAGGCCTTCCACAGGCCGGTTTGTCTTGCAAATCTTCTTGCCCTGCTTCTCCTTTACAGTGCCTCGCCCAACGTCGAACGATACTCACATCAATACAATGTTTGCCGTACATAGCTTGCATTCGCTGATGAATGTCTATGGGTGCAAATCTTTCCGAGGTCAAAAATTCAATTACGGCACGTTGCTTGAAGCGAACATTTTTACTCCTTTCCATTGTAATCGATACTGTACCAACGTGTGGAATGAGTGTAGGCTATATGAGGCTATAACACAATACCGGTTTTATCTGGTTACCTCTACACAATCTGGAATGGGGTGGGGATATCAAGTTACAACACAAAACCGGTTTTATCTGGCTACTCGAAGCAATCTAGAATTATTCAAGTAGAGGCAATACTTTTCAGCCCACCCTTATATATATATATATATATATATATATATATATATATATATATATATATGAAAATTATTTCACGAAAGTAACACGTGAAAAATATTTATGATGAATAAAACCACGAAGGAAAGGA